>CAUYQV010062933.1:0-31194 GCA_963574575.1 Galagoides demidoff
GCCTGTGGTCCCAGCTACTTGGGAGGCGGAGGCAGGAGACTCGCTTGAGCCCAGGAGTTGGAGGTTGCTATGAGCTGTGATGCCATGGCACTCTACCTAGGGGGACAGCTTGAGGCTCTGTCTCAAAAAAAAAAAAAACTTTAATAGTTCTGTTTCCTCTAAAAAAAAAAAAAGAAATATTTGAATAGACAGTTGCAAAAGAACACATACATTACAAATTTTAAAAAATGCTTTCCATTCTAGTTCCTTTCATTTTCATTTAAATTTTAGGCCAAGCCTGGTGCTCACGCCTGTAATCCTAGCACTCTAGGAGGCCTAAGCAGGTGAACTGTCTGAGCTCAGGAGTTCAAAACCAGTCTGAGCAAGAGTGAGACCCCATCTCTAAAAAAATAGCTAAGAGTTATGGCAGGTGCCTATAATCCCAGCCACTCGGGAGACTGAGGCAAGAGGATTGCTTGAGCCCAGGAGTTTGAGGTTGCTGTGAGCTGTGATACCATAGTACTCTACTGAGAGTGAAAGAGTGAGACTCGGTCTCCAAAAAAAAAAAAAAAAAAATTAAATAAGACAAAATGACCATGTCTATATCTAGAAAACCTTGCTAGGATTCTGATAGCAATGATATTAAACAAGTATATCAATGGAAAGGATGACACCTTTATTTTGTTGAATCTGCTAGCTAATTGTTTAGATTTCTTTTTAATCCTCTCATCAATATTGCATAGTTTTCAGCATAAAAGTCCTGGGCACATTTTGTTAGATTTACATCTAAGTATTCCATCCTTTGTCTAGTGATTACAAAAGGTACTGCATTTAAAATTTTAGTGTCCACATGTCCATTGCTATGTGGAATACAAGAGATTTTTGAAAGTTTATCTTATATCCTGTAACTCTGCTGAACTCAGTACTAAAAGTCACCAGGAAATACTTCACAGTTTGCTTTCAGATAAATGTGCCAGAAGTCAGGAAATTAGTTTTGTTGTGACAAAATAAGGTATAGCAAGTAACTGCATAGATATTAAAAAGGTTTGACGGTAAATTCTAAACCAAAAATGTTATGTTTTAAGAAGATGGCAACTTGTGGAAACAAAATATACTGTACCCTGGATATTCAATCAACAAATTTGTTTCAGTTTGGGCTTGTGGTTCAAATTAGTATTTAGAAACTGCTATGTATTTAAAACTCTCAAACTAAACATCAGAGAAATACAAATTAAAATCTCAATAAAATAGGAGGTGAGATAAGAGGTGAGGATATCTGTTAGAATGCTACGTAGTATTATCAAAAAGATGAAAGATAACAAACGCTAGCAAGGATGTGGAAAAGGTAACCCTTACACAATGGTGAAAATATAAATTAGTACGGCCATTGTGGAAAACAGTATGGAGATTCCTCAAAAAATTAAAAATAGAACTACCATATAATACACCGATTTCACTGGGTATACCTCTAAAGGAAACAAAATCAGTGTGATATCTATGTGCCTATGTTCATCGCAGCGTTATTTACACCAGCCAAGATATGGAATCAACCTAGGTATCCATCAACAGACAAATGGATAAAGAAAACGTGCATGTGTTCGTGCTCATGCATGCCTTTGTATATATGTAATACACAACAGAATACTATTCAGTCTTAAACAAAGAGGAAACCCTGTCATGGATGACCCTGAAGGACATTATGCCAGGTACAGAAATAAACCAGGTACTTTATGAGCTCACTCATAGAAGTAGAGGGGTTACTAGGGCTGGGGTGGGGGCAGTTGGGGAGGTGTTCAAAGAATATAAAATTTCATTTAGACGGGAGGAACGAGTTCAAGGGATCTATTGTACAACATGGTACAGTACACTATATTTAATAACAGTGTAAAAGAATACAATATATCCCAAGAGAGTAGAATTTTAAGTGTTCTAATCCCCAAAGTGTAACTTTGTGAAGTAATGCATATGCCAATTAGCTTGATGTAACCATTCTACCAAGTATATATATTTCAAAGCATCATGTTGTACCTAAGAAACATACACAACAAGAGAAAAAAATAAATAAAACTCCAGGCACGCGGCTGGCATTTCTGAAGTGTTAATTCCTTGTAATGCTGTTTCTTAAATTCTACTTGCACATACACCCCACAGCTTTCCATCCTTCCTCCATTTTAGTTTACAGCTTGAGTTACTCCCGAGACTTGCTAGTCTTCTCATCCTGTAGGGCCTGAGAGAGCTGTAAGTAGAGTCTTAAGTTTCAATGTGCTAAAATCCTAACAGACATCCACATGTGCTGGGGACCAGATTAAGAAGGGATGGCGCGTTTGTGCTTTTGCCTGTGGTGTAGACTCATTGTGGTAACTCTGGTGGCCTCACGGCAGTCAGAGCTGACCTCACATTGATACATCTGATTCCTGAAGGTGATAAACATACCAGTTACTGTTTTAGGGATGCATTTTGGGGAACAACATCTTTTAAAAGCATGGAATTTATGGGGAAATAGTGAATAAAGTAACAAATCTGGGGCACTGAGATTGGTAACTTGCCCAGCGTGGCACAGTGGGTTAGTAGCAGCGTCAGGACCAGAACCTATTTGCCCTGATGCCTACTCAGCTGCTTGTTCCAGCACCTGTGGCAGCTCTCCAGACGGCTGTGTCTTCTGCCCGCATCCTTCATGTCTATCAAATGTCACATCAGAAACTTGAAAGCCAGGATGTTGTTGTGTCAAGGGCATCTCATGTCTCCTACACACGAGGAACCCTGGTAAGGGTGAAGGTATTCCCTACCATTTGCCATGATTTATGGGTTCAGCCAGAAATTTTTCTTTTGCTTCCTTTTGTCAGTTAGAGATATGTGTACCTTAGAGGATTTTAAACGCTTGATTACTTAAGAGAAAGGGAAAACTCTGTTGCTTGTTTATATTATTTGTGTTTCGTGCCTGTGAAACGACAGATGTCTAGGCTTTGATGGACATCCACGAGGGAAACAGGAGGAAACTGTTTTGAGAGACTGAGGTCAGCAGGTGGCGCTACACACACACCGTCAAACACAAGTTGTTTCAGACCTGGGGAATTTTTCTCGATTTACGGAAGCAAGGGGGAAAATTACAGGTCCAGTACTTCAGCCAAGAATAGTAGCGCTGAAAGGAGGTGGTAAAACTCCCAGAGACCCTTCCCTCTTCGGTTGCATGGCAGAGAATCCACTTTTAGAGGTCTTGGGACTCATTGAGTAACTGTAGCTGGCTGACTCCTGATGAGTGGGAATCAGGAAGTGGCTGCTCCAGCTGCGAGGCAGCCAGAGCGAGTCTTCCAGGCAAAAGAACCACAGGACTGCAACTCCCATAGTGGCTAGGGAGCCCAGCTCCTTTCCTTCTGACCAGTCTGCCCTTATGGGGAAAGGCAATTTCCATTTCTACATGGGGAAAACAATTCCTTCTTGCTTCCTTTATCTTCCTCCTGCAAGCCATAAATTCCCCACCAGGTTGGGGCCTGGGAAGGAGGGGATCAGAGCGCCCCCTCTGCCTTCTCAGAAGTTCCTTTCTCAGGTAACACCCTCTGGCTCCTAAACCCATCCATTCCTCCAGAGGAAAAATGCAAGCAGTATATTCATGCCCATCAACATCCTGGATGGTTTTTTTTTTTTTTTCCAGTTCTGATATAAAATCTCTTGAACATTTGTTTTTAATAGGACACTTTGTATCAAAATGGGACAACAAGTGAAGGCACAAACAAACCCCTGTGTCTCCAACCCTAAAGCCTTGTCTTGGTCCCACAACACAAAGCTATCAGCTCTTTGGCACATTTGATTCCAGGCACCGCCACGTGGTGGCCACTAGGCCAGCTCCCCCACATCTCTGCTGACCTCACAGTGCCTGCGGCAGGTTCTAGAGAGCTGGATCCCCACCCGGCTGCTTGCTTTGCTACAGTGAAGGAAGAACCAGAGTTCCTAAGTAGTGTCCCAAACCCTAGCATTTTTCAGTTGCTGAGCTCCATTTCCAGAGTTTCTGGTTTAGCAGGTTCTGGAGAATGTGCATTTTTAATAATTTCCTCCCTGAGGCTGATGCTACTGTTCTGGAGACCACACTTTGAGAACCACCATTTCAGAGTAAAATGTGTGTGTGTGTATGTGAAGCAGCAGGAAACAGCTGACGACTGTGGTTTGGCTGTTCTTTCTCCCAGGACAGTGTGGGTGCCAGGACTGCAGGGTCACCAAGAGGGCCTATTCTCTGGGGATGCTGTAAATCCTTATCTCCCCCTTCTAGACTGGTGGTTCTGAAGCTTGGCAGCATATCGGAGTCATTTGGGGAGCTTTAAAAAAAAACAATACTGATGACTGGCTCCGAGCCCCAGACACCCTGATTTAATTGGTTCGGAATGTGATTTGGGCATTGGGACGGTTCAAAGCTCCCCAGGTGTTTCTGATGTGCAGTCCAGGTTGAAAACTCACAGTTCTAGGCTGGCCTCTTGGTGCATTCTTATATCTGATCCCCAGTCAGTGTTAAGTCCTTCTCTGTTATCCTTAGACCCTTCCAACCCTTTCTACTGCCACCCCTCCACAGGCTGGAAAACTCTGGCATCTCTTTCTGAATACCGAACTCCTATTTATCCTACAAGACTCGGTTCAAATATTTTTTTCATGGCAGAGACTTTCCTGGCTTCCTCTATTAGTTAACTGCTTCTTTCTCTATCTCCTAAAGCACTTGGGATGCACTTGAATCATAACCTTTTACTTCATTGTATTCTAAGTATGGTAATTCACCTCTTAAGGATGTTTCGGTCCATGAGGAACTGCATATACGATGGTGG
Source organism: Galagoides demidoff (assembly GCA_963574575.1). Classification (NCBI taxonomy): domain Eukaryota; kingdom Metazoa; phylum Chordata; class Mammalia; order Primates; family Galagidae; genus Galagoides; species Galagoides demidoff. Next base: position 4,785 of record CAUYQV010062933.1, read on the forward strand.
TCCTAAAAGATTATGATGGGGGTAAATGATTCCTGTGGTGGCCTAGTGAGGTTGTAGCCATTATCATAGCACTGAGTTTTAAAAATAAACTTAGTGTAGCCTAAGCGTGCAATGTTGATAAAGTCTACAGTGCTGCGTAGTAGCGTCCCAGCTCTTCACATCACTCCTCACTCACTGACTCACCCCTCACATCACTCACTCACTGGCTCTCCCAGAGCCACTTCTAGTAATGTAAGCACCATTCATGGCAAGTGCCCTGTAGAGGTATACCATTTTTTTTTTTAAATCCTACCTTTGCTATATTTAGATATGTTTAGATACATAAATGTTTACCCTTGTGATCTGGTTGCCCAGAGTATTCAGTACGGTGACATAGCCCAGGAGCAATAGGCTGTCCATATAGTCCAGGTGTGTAGTAGGCTGCACCATCTAGGTTGTGTAAAATTAGCACAATGATGAAACTGCATAACAAAGCCTTTCTCAGAACAGTCAGTAGGGAACACAGGACTATTTCTGTGTTTGTATCTTCACTCTGTACTTGGGGGAAGGCTTGTACTTTGTTGGGGCCTTAATAAAAGTTTGTGATTGAAAGAATCCCATGGTTGGAGATAAGCCAAGATGCACAAGGTTCTGGATAAGGAAGTTTATTCATTTCAATTCTGTACAGTTGATTTGCTACAGTGTCTACTGGTATAATGTTAAGTGAGCCATGGACCCGGCCCTGGAAGAGCTCCTCCTGAAGCTGGGCTCTCATCAATTCCAGCTTGGGAACTGCTTTCAGAGAGACCGACTGAGAGCATAGTGGGGACCTGGGTCTCCCTTTCATACGTTCTTCCGTGGTACTCACCACCCACAGGTTTAGGTGGGTTTCCTGGCATGCCTTTCATGAACTTGCCCTTGTCTACCTCTTCAGGCGTGCAGTTCCCTGACCACACCACCTTTAATGGATGGAGCATAGTTCCTCACACACCCCTTGCTATTGCCAGTTTATTTGTGCCTTTCTGTTCCTTTGAGGTGCCCTCTTTGGTCTTGCATGGCTGGCTATCAGCCATGGCTGGTGGGCCTTCCTGGCAACCCCAGGCCAGATGCCTTCTTTTTGGGAAACATTCTGCGTGAGAATCATTCAAACTAGTTTCTTATGAGTCTGGTCTGGCGTGTAGTAGGTGCTTCATAAATGTTACACAGAGATTCTCACACTTTATTCTACCTGTACATCATTCATATGCAAACACACTCCTGTACTTCACATCACTCATCACACACAGTGACTCTTGGTCTAGGGCAATGGGTTTGGGATAGGTAGGCACGTTCTCCCAGGGGAATCAGGATATGAGTGGGAGGTCAGAGGATCTAGTTAGAAATTCTCTCCTCGTGCCACCTAGATTCAAATGTGTGTCTTGTTCTCAAGTTGAGAGCTGTTGAATTACTATAGGCCAGGTGGTGTGCTACGCACTTTAAAAATTACGTCTATGATGCTCACAGCAATCTTGCTAAGCAATTATTATCCATCCTCCTTTTATGTGTGACAAAACTGATATTAAGTGATTTGCCCAAAGCCACACACCTGGCAAAGGGCAGATGGATATGAGGACCAAAGCCACATTATTCCCTGATTTACTATTATGCCTCTTTCCCTCAGCAGAACCGGGAATTCCCTAAAGACTTGGACTTGGTCTTAGTAGTTTTTATACCCCAGCACCTGACACAGCCTGGCATCAGATGGTCCCCAGTAAGCAAGTGTTAGACTGAACTGAACCACTCTTGGCCACTTCTCTCTGCCACTTAGCTACAAATGTTGTTTGGGATGACACGTTCAGACCAGATGTTGCTGTGTTCTCACCCACAAAGCCTTCATGGGTCAAATAACCAACCAAGTCTGTCCACACGTATCACGTCAGAGCCCTGCTTTAATTAATATTTTGCCTCTTACACAGGTCATTACAAAAATGTTGAGGTATACAAAAATCAAGAAGCGTAAAATCCACGTGAATGGAACAAAGGAGGCCCTCCCAGCATCACTGATGAGCTGAGCAAGTTGCACCTTGCCCAGGTGAGTCAGAAAGGACGCTGTCGACTGGGTTTGTTGGAAGTGAAATAATGGACCATAACACAGTCTGCCTCAAAACTTTCATAGTGACCCATGTAAAAATCTTGTAAAATTCTATTTTTATAGTTGTCCTCCCTATGTCAGGGTTGGGTTCTACTTTTCTTTTCTAGATCCTCTGTTTTTGGTCTCTTCTCCTGTTCTGTCTACACTGTCCCTCCAGGGAACAGAGCCTTTTTCTTCTTAGCTGACGGGTCCCTTTGCCCCAGGTGTTCATAGTGAGATAGGTTTGGAAGCCTATCTGCCGCTTTCCTAACATCTCAAACAGCAGCCCGTAAACCGGCTCAGCTTTTCTTCCATTGGGGTCGATGCCCCCAGCCGGTTTATGTGGCTGCTCCATAAAGTTGTGAACATGGTATCCACCAGTGGGCTGCAAGCCCCCTCTGTAAGAGTAACCCGTAGCTGTGTGAGCCAAAAAATCAGTGCAGGAGCAGCATGAACACCCACAACCGTTCTATTAGAATTTCCCCATCTCCCAGGTTTGCTTTTCTAATCCGCCCTCGTTGTCACCCTCCTCCCCTCCACCCAGAAACTCACATCTGCTATGAGGGCAGCTTCGTGGTAACAGGGCTCCGCTGCCACGGGGCTTCATTTATTCACAGCAGCTCTGTAGATTAGGCTGGGTCTGATTCTATCATCCTGCTTCTTCGTTCTAGATTTCCCCCATCTAGGCTTTGTGCCCCCCACTCTCCTGTCTCTTTTTGGATTAAGGAAGTACATGTGAGTATTTCATTTTCTCTCGTCTATTATTTTATTTATATTTTTTAAAATGCAGGCTATTTCTGAATCCTCTATAGACCTTTGACCTACAATTCTTTGTTTGAGTCCAGTGGTTTCTGCCAATACGGCTTTTTTAGCTCATGGCCGTCTGAACGGAGTGAGCGGGACTCCGTGTGGAATGTAAGCTCGCGACAATATGCTTCCGTTTACCCCTCTTCTGTTCTCTCCACTATGTTGTCACACATTTTACTTCTACATATATTACAAACCCTAAAACACACTGTCATTATTTTTGCTTTAAGCAGACAATGTACTTTATAGGAGCTTAAAAACAAAGACGTATTATATGTCTACCTGGTATATTGACCATTGCCGGCACTCTTCTCTGAGAATCCTGGATCTGCGTTTCTATCTGGTATCATTTCCCTTTGGCCTGAGTAACTTCCTTTAATATTCTTCACTGTGCAGTTTGGCTGGTGATAAGTGCTCTCTGCTTTTGCGTATTTGAACGGTATTTTGCTTTCAATTTTGAGAGATTTCAGTTGGATACAGAATTCTAAGTTAACAGTTTTTAGCACATCGAAGATATCTTTTGGATCCCCCAGATTCTGATGAGAAGTCGGTGATAATTCTCATTATTTTATTTTCATTTTTTTTATTTCAGGCTCCTTTATTCCATGAATATTTACAGAACATCAACTATAGGCAAAACATTGACATAATCATTGAAGATAACATTGGGACAAATATATCAGTTTTATGAGGAAACAAAAGCATTATCTACAAATCAATTGTGAGATAAGTGTACTCATTACCACCACTCCTAGTAAAGTTGAAGATCCTAGCGAGTACAATTATGATAACTTAAAAATCCCAATGGTTTGTAAAAAGAAATACAAATTTCATTACTTCCGAGGTACCAAGTTACTTGCAAGCTACCAAAAGCAATAGAAAAATTCAGCAATGTAGCTAACTTCAAAATAACTATACAAAATCAATTATGCTATCTTTCTTTTTCTAATATTATTTTGTAATTCTTTTTTATATAGGAATATAATTGATAATTCTCATTATTGTACCCCTTTAGTATGGTGGGACTACTTTTTTGGTCCCCTAGATTCTTTTAAGATTTGTATCTTCATTTTTCAATAATGTGACTATAATGTACTTGGATGTGGTTTATCTTGTTTAAGATCTATGGCTCGGTGCCTGTGGCTCAAGTGGCTAAGGCGCCAGCCACATACACCTAAGGTGGCAGGTTCGAATCCAGCCTGGGCCCGCCAAACCACAATGATGCCTGCAACCAAAAAAAAAATAACCAGGCGTTGTGGCGGGTGCCTGTGGTCCCAGCTACTTGGGAGGCAGAGGCAGGAGACTCGCTTGAGCCCAGGAGTTGGAAGTTGCTGTGAGCTGTGATGCCACAGCACTCTACCCAGGGCGACAGCTTGAGGCTCTGTCTCAAAAAAAAAAAGATCTATGGCGATTTTTGGATTCTTAGACTGGTTTTTCTAATCTCATTAGGAGGTCATTATTTTCAAAAATATTTCTTTTGCCCCAATTTCTCTTTGAGATTTCAGATTTTATATACATATATATCATATATGTGTATGTATGTGTGTGCATATATATGTGTGTAACTTGAGCTTGAGCTCTGTCATTTCTTTTTTTTTTAGTACTTTTTCTCCATGGGCATCAGTTTGAATAATTTCTATTACTCTGTCTTGAAGTTCACTGATCTTTTCTTTTGCAGTGCCCAATCTCCTGGTAGGCCCCTCCCATGACTTACATCAGTTACTGTATGTTTTTGAGTTCTATTATTTCCATGTGGTTCTTTTTCATAGTTTCTATTCTCTGACAAGATTTTCCATATATTCCTTATGTTCATGTTTCTCCTTCAAATTCTTGAACATATTTATTTTAGTCCCTGTAAAGTTTTTGTTTGCTAATTCCATCTGTGTCACCTCTGGGGCTCTTTTCTCTTGAGTGCTTTGTTTTCTTCTTGTTACATGTCTAGTAATTTTTTTGTTACATGCCGAACACTACGGTATCTTCTTCGCTGAAAGGGCATTGCATTTGTTTTGGCAGACGGTTAGCTTCTTGGTGGCTCAGCTTGATATTATTGACTGTTGACTTTAGCTTTGTGATGGTGGGTCCAGTGCAGCCTCTGTCTGGGGTTAGGGAGGCCCAACTCCAAAAGTGTGGGCTTTCCTGGATCACAGTTCAATGCCCATCAAGTTCTTTCCACGATAGCCACTGAAAACAGTAGCGTCTGGTCTCTCCCAACATGTGTGACCTCTGGATTCTCTGTTCAGAATGCAGCTCCTGCCGTCTGTTCTGCACAAGGCCTTGTGCGAACCTGGACATGTGCTGCTCTGTTTTCAGCCAAAGACCACGTGGCCCCTATGCAGGTTTCTGGAGTTTTGCTCTGTGTGGCTCCTTCCTCTCTAGTATCCTACCCTTCAGGAGCCCTAATCTTTGGTATCTTTCCTCTCCATCCTCAACTGGGCTCCACTTCCCTGTGCTGTGGTTGGAAAGCCCCCAGGCAGAAGGCCGGAGTAAACCCAATGTCATCTCTAGTGTTTTTCTTCTCTCAGGGGTCACACCCTTCACCATCTGTAGGGCAGTACCTGAAAACAGTGGTTACAGATATTTTGCCCCGTTTTATTGTTGTTTATGGCAGGAGGTAAGCCCGATGTGCCTCACTCTGTCACAGTGACAACCGGAATTTACTCTGTGGTGAGACAGAGTTGAGGGAACCGAGCAGAACCGAGGCTCAGAGTCCGTAACCACCTTGCTCAAGGTCACATCCGAACCCCTGGGTGGGACTCAGAGGAGAGCCTGTGTCCGTGTGGCAACAGAGCAGGGCCGTTGACATTACTTCCCCATTTTGCTTCCCAGCTTCCTTTTCTGTCTTGTTCCCCTTCGAAGAGAATGTGCCTTAATGTCACGTCCACCTCTGTATCTCCAATTCTATCACATTTCACACTGACTCCCATTCTCATGGCTTTGAACTTTGTTCTATGTTATCAGGCAAGTTCTACATTTTAAATATCCCCTTCCTGCTCTTATGTTTGTCAAACAGTCCATGTTCCTTATTTATTCTTGTATTTTTCTAGTAGCAAGCACAGTAGCATCAACACGGCTCACTGTAACCTCAATCTCTGGACCCCAGCCATCCTTCTGCCTCAGCTTTCCAAGTACTGGGACTATAGGCGTGTACCACCATGCTTGGTTCATTTTTTTTCTCTCTCTCTCTTTTGGTTGTTGTTGTTGAGACAGAGTCTCACTTTGTCACCCTTGGTACAGTGCTATGGCAGCATAGCTCACAGCAACCTCAGACTCTTGGGCTCAAGTGATTTTCTTGCCTCAGCCTCCTTGGTAGCTATGACTACAGGTGCCTGGCTTTTTTTTTGTTTAATAGGCCCTGGCCAGGTTCAAACCCACCAGCCCCAGAGCATGTGGCAGGCACCCTAACCACTGAGCTATGGGCGCCCAGACCCTTTTTTTCTATTTCTTGTGGAGGTGAGGGTCTTGCTATATTGCCCAGCCTGGTCTTGAACTCCTACCCTCTGCAGTCCTCTCACCATGGCCTCCCAAAGTGCTAGGATTATGGATGTGAGCCACTATGACCAGCCAGGCAGCTCTTTAAAACTGTTTATTGATGGAACCAAAAAAAAAAAAAGAGTTTCATTCTATTCATCTCTTTCACTCTTTTCCCCATATGCCATTGAAAACAGGTGCTCAGTGTGGCCCAAGTGAGGAAGCCAAAGTCTGCAGGCGTCAGCAGGGAGATCCCAGAGAGTGGCATACTTCTTCCCACGCAATAGAGCATACTTCTCTGTTGACAGGTTTGTTGGCTGATAATTCATGCATTTCTTTATTATTCTTGGCATACTGGAATTATCCAACTGCATTTTCTTCTTTCTATACCCTTTCTTCTGGAAACAATTTCACAAAGAGCCCCTTTGTTATCTATCTACATCACGCCACTCGAATCGAGCCACGTCTCTCTCTTGGTCTTACCTTTACTCTTTTTGTCCCTACATTTCTAGCGTATTCTAGGATTCTAGTTGCTTTCTTTTGACTACATTCTTCTCTTTTCCTCTGTTTCTCCATGTACAGCCTCCTCTAGAAGCTTCTCCGTGTTACTTTGAATTTGGTCATTCCTAACCCAGTTTCTTCATGCTGGTCTCTCTGCTCGTTGCTTCTACTTGGGGGACTCTGGTTTTCTTTTAAGACCTTTCCTTTCAGGGCCGCTGTCCTTGGGCACTTCCTCACATCATTCTCTCACATGCTCACCCCTGCCAGCGGGGAAGATCAGAGGCCTGCCCACCCCTTGATCTCTGCTCTTTTGTCTTTAATCTCTTCTTGTTCCATCAGGAATTCACTCTCTCCTTTAAACCACTGCCAAACTTACGGTTTTTGAGAGGTGAATTTTGACTGTTGGTGTCATAAAATAAAAATGGGAGCATCATTCATGGTACGTGTCACAACCCCTGCCCTTCCTTGTACAGGGATCACATGTGGCTGTCCACCCTCCTGGCTCAGTTTCTGTTTTGGTGACCATATGGCCAACTGTGGGCATGTGTTTTTAAATAAACACCTTCAGTCCTATGCTCTCAAAACTGGGGTTATTTGGTTTGTTGGGGCACTCTTCTTAGATCTCTCATTTCATTTTTCTCCTCGAGAATCAGTGAAAATCTTCCTCTCCTCCCTCCACCCATATCCTTCTCGTGGTATTTAGGAAGTAAGTCTTATTTTTATCAGTGGCTTTTCTTTTTCACATTTCTTTTGAGGATCATAAGGCTTTCTTTTGGGGAATATGCATGTCCACGAAGAGCGTCATTTTGCTTCTACAAGTCACCAGCATCATCATTATGTATCATGGGACACAGATCCCCCAAATCTCTGGAAAGTTCCTGTTATAACCTTTCAACCAAAATTTTACTCTTTGAAAATTTTCTGGTAAAGAAACCCACAGAGACAGTTTCTCTTCATGTTGCTGGTAACTAATCTGCTCCAACCAGATAATATTTAAGTTTTGGCACAAACTTACGCCTAATTTTTTTTTTTCCTCCTGGGGTCCTTTGAGTGGTACCTCTTGCTTTCTTTTTAGTGGTAATTTTACATTTCTATTTTGAATGACTTTTAATCCCCTTTTAGTGTTTGAAAGCTTTTTAAACATCTCGTCTCCTTTGCTTCCTTTTTTTCTTTTCTTTTTCTTTTTTTGCAGTTTTTGGCCGGGGCTGGGTTTGAACCCACCACCTCCCCAATATGGGGCCAGCTCCCTACTCCTTTGAGCCACAGGTGCTGCCCTTTGCTTCCTTTTTTCTGCCCATTCCTCTAGGGCTCAGGGTCCCTCCTCTGGGAGTTGGCTCTACCTTTTCACCAGCCATCCCTGCTCCTGTTCCTCCTTCATGGACCTCACAGAGCTTCTCCCCTGGACCCAGGCTTGCCCACCTAGCTATTTTTTTCTCATTAGAAGCCATCTTCTAGGCACTAACCACCACAACTTGGCTTCTTTCTTTGTTTTCTTGTTTCTTTTTTTCCTTACCACCAGCTGACATCCATCTTCTTTACTTCCCCCATTTCTCCCTGAAACTCTGCTAACCGCCTTCCCTTCCCGCCCGTCCCAGTTGGCTTCCTTGACTCAATTGCAGTGGACTTTCCCGGCTCACCTTTGTCACGCCCCTCCACTCGGCACCTTTGGAGCCTGCCCGGCCCATCCATCCCTTGCTGAGTCTTTCTCCAACAAGGGCCACTCACTAGACAATTATGGTTTTATTCTCAACACCTGAATGTTTGATTTCCAGGACACTCAGAGGATTTCTGGCGTTGCAGGAAAATGAGACCTAGTGGAGAGAAACACCCGAACATCCCTGCTTAACAGAGGAAGGGCTTTATTTCAGCCGGTGAAGCCACAGTGGACTAAAGTCCAAAAATGGCCAAGCTCCCTGACTGGCTCTGTCCTTTCCCTTTTATCTCCAGCCAAGGGATCCTTCTCCCTGGGGACTCTGCTCATTGGTCAGTTTGAATCTAGCTGGAGAAGGCCAGAGGGTACTCTTCCAGAAGAGGAAGCAGGTGTTAATGTTAGTTTCAAAGTCCCAGGAAGTTAAGTTTCTACAAATTCCTAAGGGCTGAGTTATCATGGGGAAGATAGGAGTGTCCTTGGGACTTCTATGAGAAGTCTTTTGTTCTTTCAGAACGTACTTTTCCTGGGTATCCTTTCTCACTGGAACCTCATTATTCTTTCCTGCCACCAGCTTTCTTTCTTTCTTTCTTTTTTTTTTTTTTAAACTTTTTAAAGACAGAGTCTTACTTTTGTTGTCCTCAATAGAATGCCATGGCATCACAGCTCACAGCAACCTCAAACTCCTACACTGAAGTGATCCTCTTGCCTCAGCCTCCCAAGTAGCTGGGACTATATGCACTGGCCACAATGCCTGGCTATTTTTAGAGATGAGGTCTTGCTCTGACTCAGGGTGGTCTCCAGCTCTTGAGCTCAAGAAATTTACCCACTTCAGCCTCCCAGAGTGCTAGGATGACAGGTGTGAGCCACTGTGCCCAGCTGACCCCTTCCACTGGCTTTACTGGGAGGTATAATTGACAAATAGAAATTGTATTTAAGGTATTCAACTTGATGTTTTGATATATGTATGTATACATTGTAAAATGACCACCACAAGGAAGCTAATCAGTATGTCCATCATCTCACATAGTAACCATTTTCTTTGTGATGAGACACTTAAGATCTAGCTGCTTGGCAACTGTAAATTCATAATATACAGTATTTTTAACCATAGTTACTGACTGTCCAATTGACCTCCAAAACTTATTCATCGTGCATCAATGAAACTTTGTCCTTTTGATCTGACAATCGTTGTACTCTCAGCTTCTATGAGTTTGACTACGTCAGATTTCATATATCAAGTGAGATCATGTGGTATTTGTCTTCCTGTGTCTGCCTTATTTCACTCAGCATCATATTCTCCAGGTCCATCCATGTTGTCCATCCATATTGTCACAAATGACAAGGTTCCTAACTTGTTAAGCCTGAATAATATTTTACTGTATGTGTGGAAACACATCACATTTTCTTTTTCTTTCTTTTTTTTTTTTTTTTGGCCAGGGCTGGGTTTGAACCCACCACCTCCGGCACTTGGAGCCAGCGCCCTACCCTGTTGAGCTATAGGTGCCACCCACATCACATTTTCTTTATCCATTTATCTGCTGGTGGGCATTTAGGTTGTTTCCATATCTTTTGTGCCTCATCTTTTGCAAGACTTTATCCTGTACAAAAAGGGCAGGAAAGTATCTCGAACTTTTCTGATTATAGTTCAATTTCCTATTTCCCCAGTCTAACTTCATACTGGTTCACCATCATTGGTTCTACTGACATGGTTAATAGCTCACCAAGTCTCATTAATTGTAACATCCTTATGAACAAATGTTTGCAACTTGACCTGCCCAGTGGAACTGCTGAAAGCTCATCTAGTATCTTGACTGCTTTTTACTGATAAAGTCTCTGAAATAGATCTGATGTCTCTGATGGCATGAACTTACTACTCATCTCTAGGAAGGTCTACAAATCTGTATTTAAGGTTCATCCATAATGAATTGAAAACCAGAGTTTCCACTGGGGGTCTCAGACCACAGGGGACTTCAGCCAACAGGGGCCTAAGCCAGGTGCCTCAGGGTTGCTATTTCCAGTGTCTGGGCAGCATTCGAGAACCTCTGAAGCAAAGCCAAAAAACATTGGCATATTCTGGCTTGGAACTTGTCTGAGTTTGAGGACCTCATCTTGTCCAGTTTCCAGACCCATGGAATTGGGAATTCTTTGTTTACATTTGTGGTTGATTTTATGGTCAGCAAAACTGGTGACTATCTAAAATTTAGACTCTAAATGGTGTAGTAAGAGATTACCACATTTCAAACCCACTGGGTTTCTTTGTATGACTGCATCAGTAAGTGTGGGTTATGGACTCCTAGGGCACTGTTGGCTGGTTTGTGAGGTTCTGGGTCAAGGCACTGCTGTTAAAATGCAAATATTCCTGAAGATTCTTATTAGGTAATCTCTTAAGGAGGGCCCTGGTGGTATCTTCGTCTTTGAAGTCAGATGAACATGCATTCCTGCTCTTCTACTGACTACGTGAATGATCTGTAAGGTCTGTGAACCTTAGTGTCCTCATCTGTAAAATGGGCATAACAATACCTGCTTCCTTGGATTGTTCTCATAATTCCATGAGGGCTTTGGAATACTATTGGTACAACAGAGTGCTATGTGGGTGGTAGTAATTTGTGCCTATTTTGGTTTCTTTCTTTTGACTTAACAGCCTTTTTTTTGGGGGGGGGGTAGTGTGGAGAGGGAGTATAGGCCTGGTAGGCATCCAGAACAGACAACAGACAATGAGAAAGAAGGATTATAAAAAGAAAGCACTCAGGGCAGGTAGAAAAATTCTACCCTGAGGTAGAGAGGGCAGCATAGGACAGAGAATGAACACTATATATAAAGAAAGGAAAGCAATCTGTGTGTCAGATGAGAGGGGCCCTCTTTCCCCTTTTGTGAGGGGTGGGTATTAGCATTTAGTTTATTGCAGGAGGTAGGGATGTTCTATATGGTTCTTTGATTGATGTATTTTCTTTTGGAGAGGCCTAGGCAGTATTAAGACAAGGAAGGGTGTTAGATTGCAAAGGTATAGGACCTGGAATTGTCCTGATGAAGGGCTCCTAGAGGGTAAACTGTTCCTACTCATCAACTTCACTTAGCACAGGCCTCCCTTTTTTTAAAAAATTTCAGATTGATTAATGTACACAGCTATCATTCAATAAAAAAAAAAAAAGAAAAAATTCCCAGAATTCCCAAATGTTTAGGTTACATTGTTTTCATTTCTTTTTTGTTGTTGTTGTTTTGTTTGTAGACAGTGTCTCACTATGTCACCCTCAGTAGAGTGCTGTAGGGTCATAGCTCACTGCAACCTCCAACTCTTGGGCTTAAGTGATTCTCTTGCCTCAGCCTCCCAACTAGCTGGGACTACAGGTGACCTCCACAACACCTGGCTATTTTTTGGTTGTAGTTGTCATTGTTGTTTGGCAGGCCCCAGGCTGGGCTTGAACTCGTCAGCTTTGGTGTATGTGGCTGGCGCTGTGACCACTGTGCTATGGGTGCCGAGCACAGTTCAAGTTGTAGTGGAGCCCTTCACCCAGGCCATATGCTATGTACCCTCACATTGTGCAGGTTAGGTTAGAACTTGCCAGTCAGCCTCCCTCCTCCCTTTCCCCTGTTCTCCTCCTCCTCCCCTCACTAAAATATACTTGTATTTTTCTTTCATGTGGGTGTATAGTTGCTGATATATCAGTTTCATATTAGTATTGAGTACATTGGATACTTGGCTTTTCCATTCTTGTGATACTTTACTAAGACGAATGTGGTTCAACTCTATCCAGGAAAATACAAAAGATGTAAAGTCTTAGGACAGACCTTTCTTTTCTCCATTCAAGAATCTTCACATGAGTCTCTCAGCCTGGGAATGGGAACCAGTCTGAACAGAATTCGAGCAGTTAAACTTTGAGTGATCCAAAGGGACATGAATGTTAACTGCAGACCTGTTTCATACCCAGAGGAAAAGCTGTGAGGCTCTGATGTGCGAGTCTATTTTTCTTAATTTTAATATTATTATTATTTTTTCAGAGATGGGGTTTCACTCTGTCACCCAGGCTGGAATGGAGTAGCATGATCATAGCTCACTGCAGCCTTGAGCTCCTGGGTTCAAGTGATCCTCCTGCTTCAGTCTCCTGAGTTGCTGGGACTATAGATGCACACCACCATGGCTGACTATTTAAAAAATTATTTTGTGGATATGGGGTTTTGCTATGTTGCCCAGGTTGGTCTCAAACTCTTGGCGTTAATCCTCCAACATTGGCCTCCAAAGGAGGCCACAGGGGATCATAGCTGTGAGCCACCACACCCAGGCCCTGACGTGGGATTCTAGCTGTAGCACCTTGCTCAGGAGTCTATGTGGAATGTGGGAGTCTGATTGGGTGATCTCTTACTCAGGTTACCTTCCATACAGTTCCTAACCTCTCTGAACATCAGTTCCAAATATTATCTAATATTACTACTTATCTCGCCTGCTTTTTGGGTAATTTTTAAGTCCTATATAAGTCTTTCTAGAAAATTTGTATGGAATTTTATTATTTTACAGTTCAACCATTTTTATGTTCTGGATAAGGAAACTAGTGCAAAGAGTTTAGAGGAGCATTTAAGACAATGAGGCAGGAATAGAATTCAGGGCTGCTGTCTCCAGAGAAGGGAGTAGGGGCGAGTGTGCTAGGCCAGGTAGGAGTGTGCATAGCCAGGGCCACTGAGCTGGCAGTGAGGGGGCTCTGTGTGTGTCAGCTGCTGGGCGAGGACAGCAGACACAGAATGAAGTCTTTCATAAGTGAGTTACTGCTTGGCTGTCTTCCCAGAATGCCTGCTAAGCCGAAACTGCCCAAGAGGAGGGGCCTTAGGTGATCCAAGAATCCTCAGATCTCTTTTAACAAGTGAGTTTGGGTGGACTGCAAGGGAAATTGAAGGAGTTGGAGGAGGTGAGGGTTTCCTCCTTTGACCAAACACAAGTGTTAGGGACCAGGGCATGGGGAGTTTTGGTGGCAGTGGGACAGTGTGAGTCTATTGCTGGGACTGCCTAGGCCTGGCCAGGAAGACAGAGCAGTGCTATGTGGGGACAGATTCCTCCACGTCAGTCACCATGTCCTCTGTAGCATGTTGCAAAGTGAGGGGGGTGGGCACCTCCTCTCAGGGCTACAGAACCATGGCTGTAACTTCCTTTAGTAAAACTTTGCCTGGAAATGATGGACTGAGATGGGTACCCACACAGGAAAGAGGAAAGGGAGGCAATTAAAGACCTCTAGCTGGCGTTTAGCAGTATTATATCTAAGTACTTCTAGCATTTATCCCTGTTCCCTTACTCCTCGTACCTGCACTCTCCAGGGGCATTTTAGGGCCTCTACTAGCCATCCCCTGCTCCTACCACTAGGTCCCTCAACAATGATGTGCTGTGGGCCCAGAAGGTCTATGGCTTCACTGGGGGCTATGGTTCATTCTGGCACCTGGGCGGCCTGGTACCTGATGATCCTTGATTTCTGCTCCCTCCTCGGGTTCCAAAGGGCTCAGGGCAGTGGCGTACTGGAGCCTGCTCATTCCAACTTGGGAGAGCGGAATGTTAATGTTCAGGATTTGGGTGAGCCAATTGACATCACACTGGCAACTTACACAGGAAGGGGTCTGACAATTAAGATCGCAAATGTGGGTTGTACCTTAGTGCTGAACAAATCTCTACCATCACCTTTGAAGAACCCCCCTTGGGAAGCTATGCACCCATGCCGGTGCTCGTCCACCCTTCAAGGCACTTTTTCTAGAATGAGTTCTCAAACTTAATTGTCAGACCTTATATGATGGCAGCTCTGATGGCCATTCCAGAAAAAGAGTTCCAAAATCACTTTGAAGGGTGGACTAGGTGCTGCTGACAGTGCATAGCTTCCCCAAAGGGGCACTTCGAAGGTGACCATCGTAGTATTCTGTGGTGAGGTGTGTAGCACTTTTCCTAGGATGAATTCATGAACTTAATTGTCCGATCTCATAGGCCCAGGTGGGAATATTTACACCACAGGAATTAGGAAATGCTACAAATCAGGGCCTTTTTGTTCGATAGCTGGCTGCTGACTTTTATTAGCAAACTGCTAGTTAAGGGGGGGTGCAGGATTCAGAGTAGTCCTTGGAGTCTTTTATTCAAGTCCCCAGAGGCCCCTACGGCTCCTTGAGAAGATCCAGGGACCTAATACCCTAATTCAAGGCATCCACCCTCTTTGAGTGTTGGATCCCTGGGATGCAGGGAGCCAATATTGAGCAGTGCCTTGGACTGGACAGTGGCCAGGCTTCTCTGCCCCAGGCTTCTGGCTACCATCGCTGGCATAAGGAGGGAAGTGCTGCAGGGGAGAGCAGCCACATTCTTGAGTGTGGTGACAGGGACAGGCCCCGGGCTCTGAGCCTGCCTGGAACCCATGCCAGGACTCTCCCCTTTCCCTCCCTTATCCTGGGATGGCAATCACACCAGACCCAGATGTCAAACTGTCACTAATTTCCTAACCAAGGCATCTGGTGCTTGGCAGGTCCCCAGGCAGCTGACTGTATGACTTTGAACCACCTTGACCTTCTTTGTATGGTCAGACCCTGCAGACACTGGCTCTATTCCTCCACCCCCCTTCCTAAAACTTTCTCTCCCAATCTGCCATCTCCAAGTCCACATCCAAACAAATCACAACCAAACAAAACAAAAATTAAAAAACCAACAAAACAACAGTAGAACCCAAATCAAACTCCCCTCTCAGAGAGGAAACCCCAAACAACAGGCTCACCCACCACCTCAGGGGAAAGCTAGCTTGCTGCCTTCCAGAAAATGATAGAAACATGCTATTCATAAAGCACTCAACACATGAATCATACACCCTCCCACGACTTCATCTGCATGAAAATAGACAACTCATCTGCTTCCAGTTCTAGTTTTCCTACCCAGAGTCACTATCCTTTGGGGACATCAGAACTGGCTACTCCAAGGGATGGTTGCAGAAGAGGGCAGCCGGCAGTGCCAGCTGGAGGGGGTGGGTGCCAGGGCCTGCCAGTCCCCGGATGTCCCTAGGAAGGGAGGGCAGATCATAGTGGGGGTGTGCCGAGGGGAGGAAAAAGACAAAGGACACACACTCAGAGGTGAGCCAGCCTAGTTCCCAGGTTGTAGCTTTGGCTAGAGGCCAGCTCAAGGTCATCCCATGACGAGGTGCAAGAATGGACAGAGTTAGGGTGTTGTGTCCAAAAGTTCTATACCAGGTGCTGCGTTTGGCAGGGCTTGGACCCGGCTGTTGCTCTTGTAGTAGGGGCACATAGTGCCCGAGGGGAGGGGCACAGCTGAAATATCACTTTGCAGGGGAAAGAGCACAGCCCTAGAATCAAATACCACATGTGGATTCTAATCCTACGCGGAACCACCGGTCACTGCCTTTCCTGGGAGTCAGATTTCTCACGTCTCAGGAAGGGCTTGGGCTAGATCAGGAACTGACCAACTGTGGCCCAAAGGCTAAATCCAGCTCTCTGCCTGTTTCTGTATTGCCAGTGAACTAAGAATGGCTTTCACATTTTAAAATTATCAAGGAAAGGCTGGGCATGGCTCGTGCCTATAATCCTAGCACTCTGGTAGGCCAAGGAAGGTAGATTGCCTGAGTTCAGGAGTTTGAGACCAGCTTGAGCCAGAGTGAGACCCCGGTCTCTAAAAATAGCTAGGCATTATGGCGGGCACCTGTAGTCCCAGCTACTCAGGAGGCTGAGGCAAGAGAATTGCTTGAGCCCAAGAGTTTGACTTGCTGTGAGCTGTAACACTACAGCACTCTACTAAGGGTGAGAAACCAAGAGATTTCGTCTCAAAAAAAAAAAAAATCAGGGAAAAAAAGTAACATTTTTATGAAATGAAAATTATATGAAATTCAAATTTTGGCATCCATAAATAAAGTTTTATTAGAACAGAGCTGGGTCCATTGTGTTGGGTGGTTGTGACAGACTGCCTCAAAGTTGAACGTGTTTACTAAGAGACCAAGTGACTCCACAAGGCATCTAGTCAGGACTCTGCAGTTACCTGTGGGGTCTTCCCACCTGCCCTTTCAGCCTCAGTTCTCCTTGTGAATTCTTCATTTGTTTCTCAGCACAGCTGATGGGAAGTGATATGCAGGTCCCCAAAGAGGGTGTGGCTTGACCACCTGGGCTTATACTAAAAGGCACCCTGGCCAGGGGCACAGGGAAGAGTGGCAAGAAGGTGACTTGGGCATGGATTGGAAAGCCATTTCTTAGTCACCCTGATTATGTTTTGATCAATCGAAAGTTGTGCCAGTATATATCATTGTGGTTGCCTCTGTGTTCCAAAAAGCTCATGGTTGAGGCAGAATTTCTAGCAGACTTGAGATGAAGACCAACCCCTGGACAGGGTCTTGATCAGAGCAGAATTTTAGGAGTGAAAAGGCCATTTTACTCCGAGTTTTGTATCCCGCAGTCTGCCTTCACATGTCAGAATGGATGGGACACCTGGGCCCGGGCAGCTCTTCCCACAGCCTGGGCTCAGCACTGCCTCTACAGGGGTGGGGTCTTGGGGTCAGCTCTGTCGGCCTGGTGCATCTGGGCTGTGACCCAGACCCCGGCCCCGCTCCTTTATTCCCACTGACCTTGCCCGTTTACTGTGTCCTGTGGCTGGAGCCTGTCTACTGCACACCACCTGCTGCTGTTTCTTTAACCACAGAGAGCAGGCAGCTCTGAACACGATCCCAGCACAACTCAGGGGCAGTTCTTAGATGCTGCTGCTGCTACCTGTAGTTAAAGGAAAATAAACTAGTAGGTAGCTCTTGAGAGCCTACAGCACAAAAGATACGGTGACCAAGGCGTGGTGAGTGTATGTGATGGGCACAGGGAGCCGTCTCCAGGGACGGGGAGTCTGTGTGATGGGCACAGGGAGCCATCTCCAGGGACGGGGAGTCTGTGTGATGGGCGCGGGGAGCCGTCTCCAGGGACAGGGAGTCTGTGTGATGGGCGCAGGGAGCCGTCTCCAGGGATGGGAAGTCTGTGTGATGGGCTTGGGGAGCCGTCTCCAGCCCCCGCAAAGTTCACACATGTCAGAGCTGTGTGGACCTCTCTCCCTTCCCAGCATCTCCTCTACACCTCACCTGCCACGTGGTCTTGAGCCTCAGCACCATCCCCCCTCAGACAGTGCTCACCTCTCCTTGCTGACTGCCAGCCATCACGGTCTCCTCTCTCCTCCTCCAGCCCATCACATGTGCCCGGGCTTCTCCACGAGGGGCATCTCATTTGTCATGATTACTAGATACTCTGCTTGCCCTCTTAGAGACTCCTCCAAAAGGCACTTTTGCGGAGTAGGCAGAACACAAGCTGAGCCTTTAGTGGTGTGACTTTGGAGAAATTATTTAAACTCTCTGAGCCTCAATTTCCCCAGATTTAAAAGGAGTATAATGATTACACCATAATCGTGATGGCCGTGAGATAAACGTGCGATGTGCCTGGCACAGAGTTATCCCTCAAAAATAGTGTCCGTACCCCACTCCTGCCGTCTTTGTTTCCCATGTTGCTTTTCTTTAATGTAACTTCCAGAAAGTAACACGCTATTCCAGAAAAGTCTTGACCAATGATGCGGACGGTGGGTCCCTTGATAAGGACAACAATGTAATGCAGCCTGAAGTGCTTTTGGCCTTGGGGTGGTTGTTTGAGACAGTCACACCCCTGGGAGGGAACACTGGCCCGGGACCAAGACACTGGGCTCTTTTCCAGGGCTCTCACTGAGTTCCCCAGCAAATGCTTACCAAGCTCCCACTGCATCCCATGCCCTGGGGATACACTGGTGGAGGAAAGACAACAGCACTCCAGAGAGAGAGTTGGGCGGTGTACACCTAGTAAAATGTGTAATATGATGCCAGGGAGGGCCAAAGACGAATAAAAATAAAAGAAAACAAAAATAAGCTGGCTCAGGGAATGAAGGGGTCCAGGAATTCTGACACTCACTGGCCGTGTTTCCTTGGAAGAGCAAAGGGATTGATTCAAATGTGTGTTTTCACAAGAGCCCCCGGAGTTTGGAAAGACACCTTAGGGGTCTCTGTAAGTGTGTGTGGGAGAGGGGAATGGTGGGGAACAGACTTGTTAGACTTTGTGCCCTAAAGTTTAACCAGATCAGAACGTTTAAAAAATTTCTTTGACTTACTGGTTCTCTGTGTGAAATTCTAATTGATTTAAACATTTTTACAAAGAGTTTGAGATTTTTGATAATAGATAGTTTTAAAGTTTTCTCCTGTAGCTCAAAGACTGTGAGTATTGCTGGAATTTCACTAACTGCTGCTAAACCCGATCTTCCTGGCTGTTCTGCTGTGTAGCGTGGCCACAAATGTAGCATTTACACCTCTTAGTGTGAATTATTATCTTATTAGTTTGGGTCCATCAATCTAGGAAGCTGAGATAATTTTGGAACATTAATTCTAGCATTTTACATATTAGTGATACTTTCCAGCTTTGATTTATCTGCAAATCTGTTCTGTGTACATTTAAAAAAAAACTTCATCCCGAGTATTTATAAAAATATTGGTTAGGATAGAGCCAAGGGCAGAGAGTTTGGGTTCTCTAATAGCGATTACCCTCTAGATTGATCTAACCATAATCAATGGCCTTTACGTTTTCTATGTTCAAATGGCTACAGACGCATCAATAATAGCATCCAGCCAATATTCCTCCTTTTTATCCCCATCTGCTCTCATTTTCTATACTTAGGTAACAGCTACTTTCTGTCAAGGTCCAGAATTGACCCTGTGGATACCTAAGACACCAGGGGTTCAGAGCTGGTGAACAAGATGGACACATAATGTAGCCCCCAGAGCAATGTGACGGGGCTACCAGTGATGTGCACCCAGGAGCAGGGGCCCAACTTTGCAATGTCAGGGGAGTTTTCTCAATCGAGAAGAAAGACATCCTTGAAACATGTCATCCAATGTCATATGAAATCTAGGTGTGGCTTCTATGGCATCCTTCAGATGCAGGTATTCAATAAGTGTTTCTTGAATTTAATTTTAAAAGGGCAGAGAGCTTCTTACATGTCTGGGGGAAATGAAATTAGGATTGGAGAGGATGGAGGCAGGTCTGTGGGAGCAGAGACTGCTGGAGGATGGTGAGTAGAAGTGAGAGTGGGGAGGCTAGGTCCTGGGTGGCAGGCTAGACAGGCTTGTTAGTAAAATGGGACGGAGTGAGGAGGCAGCGGCACTGGGAGCGGTGGGAGGCAGGAGATAGGAAGTTTGCATTTCAGAGGCCTACAAGGGATTTAGGGGAATATATTTTTTCCTATGCTTTTTTCTCTTCCTATTCTGATTTTGATTTCAGATCTCTCTGATAACCACTGAGTTGGGAGAGGAGGACATCCAGGTGTGTGCCAGGCAGGGTGGGAGAGCAGGGGTAAGTTTGTCTTTTCTCCCCCAGGGAACTCTTAAGGCCCACCCCCACCCGATGCCCTCTCCAGTTTGCCCCGGCTGCCTCTGTCCTTAACATGCGGCCACAGTTTTGATGTGGAGTGTGCATGTGCCTGTGCAAGCCACTGCATCTGTTGTGGGGTGACCGACTCATTTCGGTTTGCCAGGGACTTTCCCAATTTTAGTTACAAAAGTCCCGCCCCACTCCCACCCCCACGAATCCTGTGAATCCCAGGCAAATCAGGACCGTGGGTCACCCTAGAAGTAGGTGAGGTGCTAGGGGCGCCTGGTGTCCACAGAGCATCCCCAGCGGCAGTGCGGATGGAGCGCACAACTGCAGAAACGGGGTGTAGCCCAGGAGTCTCTGCATTCAGCCACGGGGACTGGGGGGCCAGCAGGGGAGCCCAGGGGAGCTCTGTCTATCTCTGTCCCAGTGACAGTCCCCTCAGGGTGAAGTACAGCAGAGCCGCTGGGCAAAGCTGTGGGTGGACTGCAGTCCATCCTGCCACCTCTGGGGGCTGAACCAGGCCTTTCCACCTGACTCTCCTAAGCACTTAGTTAATGAGCAGAGCAACTGGGTGGAGAAGACAGAACAAAAGAGGGAGCTGGGCTCTCTGTCTCCAGACCACAGTTTCCCCAGAGCACTTTCTTGCCACTGGGGACACTCATGGCTGCAGGCCACTGAGGAAATCCAATTGCCAGGGCTGCTGTCCTCTACAAAAATGCTGGGCCAATAAAACCAAATAGCCATAGGGATGGTAACCTGAGAGGGAAGAGGGCCAAGGTGGCGCATGGAAGATCTTTCCTTTTGTCTTTCCCGGCTTTTCTGCTCAGGGCAGGGCCAGATTATGCCCCCCTTCATGCCCTGTATGAAGCATAAGACAGTATTTGGTGAATTCAGACCTGAGTGTATCCAGCAACCCCTCTTAACCCCTTCCCCAAAGGTTGACAGTTCCCACAAGGTGCAAGAAAGGGTTATTGAGAACAGCAGGTTTTTTTTTTTTTTTTCCTTAACTTCAGCACTTCTGGTAAATCTCTGATCCAGCATCTAGTGGTTAACCACTGATACAGGAAATGACATTTAACGTTTTTATCACTCAGCCAGAAATGGAAGAACAAGGCAAGGCTGTGTTTAGGGAAGATGGATGGTTGCCCACCACCTTCATCTTAAAGGCACACCAGCTCTTTTCCTGATCCCTGGGGCTGATAGGCAGGCAGCTCACTTCCCCTCAGCCTGCCCGCTTCACTGGCAACAGTGAGGCGGGATGTCGGGAGGACGTCTGTGACTTGGCCACTTGGAATGGGAACCCCGACGTTGTCAGCTAGTAACAGGGGTGAAACGGATGGCAATCGGTTCCCCTTTCTCAAGAGCCGTTGCCTGTAGGAACAGGCAGGCAGGAAACGAGCTCAGATGCTGTGTCCTGGGCACTTTGAACCACATATCAACCTGGGGCTCCGGGGAGGCCACCTGATGGGGGTGAGACTTTGAACAGAGTCCCACTGTCCATTGCTAAGCAAAGGACAGTCAGCAGAGGCCTTGTTAACCTTCCCCACGACAACCAGCAGCGCAAGTGTGGTTGAACACTGCAAATAAACCACAGCAAGAAACTACAGCCAGTTTTACTCGCAGTTTCCCTGGGTGACGGGCTCTTCCCTATTTCTTATGGCCCTTTTAGGTTTTCATTGCAGTTGCTAAGTGGATTCCTTGTACCAGTAACAACAACAATAACAATAATAAGCACTCACGTTTGTTGAATGGGCAATAGTTTAGATGCATGATTTGTATCAGCTCAAGCTCTAGAGCTGGTAAGTGCTATGCCTGGTCAAGATTTGAAACCAGATCTGGCAGTTGCCAGAGTCAATCCTGCCCTCCAGACTTCTGATGGGAATGCAGTCCTCAGCCCCACCTCCCTGCCCAGCCGTTGTCATCTGATTAGGTTCTAGCACTGGGCACTCTTGGGGAGTGGGGTGGGCAGGCTCCCACAAGGCATTGTTTGACAAAGAGACCTCTGTCTCTTCATGTTAATTAAGACCCTGGATTCTCTGATAAAATTCTCCTTCTCTCAATTGGAACTAACATGATCCCATTTTTACAAAAAGGGTCACTGCGGTGTAAAACTGTCCCTCTCCACCACCTGCTCTCTGCATCTTACCTGCATAGATGCACATCCCTCTACCCTAGGAGACAGGGAGTGTGGGGCAGGCTCCATCTGCCCTGCTGGGTGTGGGGGGTGAGGGGTGGAGGGCAGGAAGGGTCCATTACCTGTGTGCCTGCTCCTGGGGGTTGCCTATTGATTTCGGTTCTGCTTTGTTCTGGAGAAGATTTGAGATGATGAGAGACACTCCGAGTGTCTGGGAGGCCTTAGTTTATCCGTCCATGTGCTTTCTCTGAGGAGATGATGAAATCTAAAGAGCTCTGAAAGTCTCTTACACTCCGTGCCACAAGGAGAAGCACATGGCTATTTGACTTCAAAGCCTTTCCAACGGGACAGGTTTGTTGTACCCCCAGGTCTCTGCATGTAACTCGGCTTTGTAATTTTATGCCAGAGGAGCTGATGAGTCAGGGGTGAGATGTGGGTTCTCTCCAGCAAAGGGTTCTTTCCAAGACCCATCTCTTCTCTATGACCCTCCTCTGTGGAGGCTCCACCCTGCAGGCCAGTGTGAGAGGACCTTAGGTATGCCATGAAAAAATTTAAAGATCATTAATTAAATTATTTTTGAAAGACGTTCAAAGCACAGTAAGTATATTCTTTTTTTCCACTCTTTTTTTTTGGATCAACATAATCTAAGTGTGCCGTGGAAGTTTAACTATAGGTTTCTATTGCTGTGAGATAGAAAAGGTTGAAAACCACTGCTGCAGACTGAAGTGCGTGGTGGGAGGCTTGTTTGTGTAACAAGCACTTGGGTTGTTTCCTGTGCCCTGGGGAGCAAAGACCAATCTGGCCTGTTGTCTGAGCTCCAGGAATTACAGTCTAGCTCAGAGTTACCCACCTCTGGCTGTCCACTGGAATTATCTGGGGGAACGTATAAAACACTGATGCTCAGATCCACCTTAAGAAATTCTGGTTTAACTGGCATTAGTATTTTTAATAACATGACTCTGATGTACAGTCAGAAGACAACTGCTGCTCTAGGTGGAGAGACAGCTACCGGTAGGTTAAAAAAGCCAAACAACGCCACCAAGTAGCCAAATACAAGTTTCTATGGGAGCACTGGGTTAGGGCCATCTATCCAGCCTAGGAAGAGCTGGAGAGGTTTTGTGAAGTAGGAAACATCACAGCTGAGATTTCAAGAGCAGGAATTAACCAGATGAACCAGATCTGAGGACGCTGAGGGTAAGGGGTGAGGTGAAGGTGATTTCTAGGGAAAGCAAGATGCATTGCCTGAGTCAGGGATGAAAGGAAGCCAGGCATTCCTGTGGTGCTGAGAGCTGAGTGTGGCTGGACAAAGTCATGTGGCAAGCCCAGTGTCAGACCTGGAGAGCACCCAGCACCCAGCTCATGCAGGATTTTTAAGACAGTATCAGGAACTTTGGGTCTTGTCCCAAGGGTGGAAGGGAACTAACAGAGAGGTCTAGTCAGGAAGGACTATCATCAGTTTTACAGTGTGAGAAACAGATAGGAAAGGAGCCAGACAGGAACATCCTTTGGTGACAGTTTCTTGAACTACAGTAGTGGCTATCGGGATAGCCAGCGGTGAGCAGCTTTGGGACATAGGAGGATATAGAACCAGTTAGATGTGGGCAGTAAAGTGAGAGAAGTCAGGGATAATGTCCAGGTTTTTGTCCTGAGCAATGGGGTAGAGAGTGAGGCTGTGCGTGTACATGCACAGGATGGCCTGACGCTGTTCACACAGACTCCTAGAAGCTGGCCAGGGCTGGGTGGGCCTCTGCTGTGCAGCTTGGTTCCCTAGAACAACACAGGCCAGCCTCCTGTGGTTGGTACAGGGGCAGAAATGTACCTCAGTGAAAATGATGAGGGAATCCACTGCATTCTTTGCATCTTTGCTGGTCTATTCAGATTCCCCGAGCATCCTTCCTACTCAAGATGCTCATCTCTCCAACTGACTAAGGCCAGACACTGATGGAATTTTGAAGACAAACAATAAAGACTGACTTCCATTTTCTGTGACCTATTACCTAATCCCATTTTGTTCCTGTAAATCCAATCTTACAACACCCAGCCAGCCATATGAGAAGTTCTTTAATGACACAGACACCTAAAAATATCCTTTATGTTCTGTTGACAAATTTAGGTCCCTATAGGCTCCCTGCAGACTCCCCAGGGACTTGCCCCCTGTAAATATTCCCACTCATCTCTTAACCTGCACAGTCAGTGTCTCTACTCCCACAGTCTGGAGGCAACAACTTCAAAGACCTCTGCCCTCTGTCCTGCTTTGTGGCCCATCCCTGTATTCCTTGCAGGGGATATCCTTCCCCTTGTTCCTCATCCTTTTGATTTTTTTGTCTTCCAATCTCCCTCTCTGTGCTTCTGCCATCCACTCTTCTTTTGGGGGCTTCTTTGCTGCTTAACTGCCATCTTATTATCCCACAAATATATCAAAAAATTATTCTGCAAAGATGTCAAACGTAGATCCTATGACCTACTTTTATAAGCATTTAAATAGATTTAGGGGGTATGAGTTTAATTCTGTTATATACAGTATGTACCATATATCCTATTGTACAGTAATGGAAGCTGGGATGCTGGGGTACTCAGCACCTGCGTAGTATCCATTGTACCCCATAGGTCATTTTCATCCCTCTCCCCATCTTGCCCCCTTCCCTTGTGAATATCCAGTGTCCATCACACCACTCTATAGTTTAGCTCCCACTTACGAGTGAGATGTGCAGCATTTATTTTTCTGATCTCGAGTTACTTCACTCAGGATAATGCCCTCCAGTTCCATCCACGTTGCTATAAAAGACATTATTTTATTCCAGTTTGTGGGTGGATAGTTGTTCATAATATTCTCTGGTAATCTACTGCACATCAGTTGCAATATCTTCTTTGTTTGTGATTGTGTTGATTTAGATCTTCTCTTTTCTTTTCTTGGTTAGTCCAGGTAGTGTTTATCTTTTGGAAGAACCAATTTTTCATTTTGTTGATTCTGAGTATTTTTTTTTGTCCTCTATTTCATTTAGTTCTGCTCTGATTTTTATTATTAATTTTCTTCTACTAACATTGGGCCTGTTTCGTTCTTGTTTTTCTAGTTCCTTAAGTGCAAATTGTTAATTGTGTTTTTTCTACTTCTGTGATGAAGCATTTCATGCTATAAACTTTCCTCTTACTATTGCTTTTGATGTATCCTGCAGGTTTTGGTATGTTGTATTTTTATTTCTGTTTATTTTAAAAAGTTAAATTTTCATCTTCATCTTTTTTTTTTTTTTTTTTTTGAGACAGAGCCTCAAGCTGTTGCCCTGGGTAGAGTGCTATGGCATCACAGCTCACAGCAACCTTCCGCTCCTGGGCTCAAGCAATTCTCTTGCCTCAGCCTCCCAAGTATCTGGGACTACAGGCATCTGCCACAACACCCAGCTATTTTTTGGTTGTAGTTGTCATTGTTGTTTGGCAGGCCCAGGCTGGATTTGAACCCACCAGCTCTGGTGTATATGGCTGGTACCTTAGCTGCTTGAGCTACAGCTGCTGAACCTCTTTTTTTTGAGACAGTCTCACTTTTTCACCCTCGGTAGAGTGCCATGGCATTACAGCTCACAGCAACCTCAAATTCTTGGGCTCAAGTGATTCTCTTGCCTCAGCCTCCCAAGTAGCTGGGACTACAGGCGCCTGCCACACACCCGGCTATTTTCAGAGACAGTAGTCTCACTCTGGCACAGGCTGGTCTTGAACCTGTGAGCTCAGGCAATCCACCTGCCTTGCCCTCCCAGAGTGCTAGGATTACAGGCATGAGCCACTGCACCTGGCCCCATCTTTATCTCTTCATTGACTCAGTGATCACTTGGGAGCATGTGGCTTAATTTGTATAGTTTCGAAGTTTTTCTTCATATTAGTTTCTAGTTTTATTCCATTGTGGTCTGAGAAGATGCTTCATATGATTTCAATTTTCAAAAATGTGTTTAAGATTTTCTTTATGGCCTAAAGTGTGGTCTATCTTGGAGGATGTTCTATGTATTGATGAAATGATTATAGTTTTTCTTTCTTTTTTTCTTTTTCTTAATCAGGTCCAAGCAAGGTTCACATTTGCCACCCCTGGTTTGTAGGACCAGTGCTGTAACTACTGAGCTAGGGCACTAAGCTGAAATGATTATGGTCATTTTGTGGATTGTGGTTGTTGGGTGAAATGTTTTGCACTTATTAATTCCATGTAGTCTAAAGTCCAATTTAAGTCCAATACTTCTTTGTTAAGTTTCTCTTTTTTTTTTTTTTATTGAATGGTAACTATGTACATTAATGCACTTCTGGGGTACAGTGTGGGGTTTTCACACATAATCTGAAATACTTCCATCAAACTGGTTAACATAGCCTTCATGTCATTTTCTTAGTTATTATTTTAAAACATTCACATTCTACTCTTAGA
>CAUYQV010062934.1:0-64345 GCA_963574575.1 Galagoides demidoff
CAAAACAGACCTACAGGAAGGAGCCCAAGGCTAGGGCTCCTTCACAGCCCAGAAACTTTTGGAAGCAGTCAGAACTGTGCCACCTCAGCCCAGTTAGGCTTACTAAGATCTGTTCCCCTCTCCTAATACAAATGTAGAAGCGGGAGCTGGGGTAGACACAGCACTTTACCTAAGGGAAGCTGGGACTCAGTATAAACCAGGATAAAAGGTAGAAAAGGCTGACAAGTTGTGCTTAGAATACTACCCATGAAAAGGGATTCATTCAAAAGACTGAAAAGAAGTAGTAGGGGGAGAATAGATGGTTCCTCCCACTAACACAAACTCCAGGATTAACTGAAGAAATGTTAGAAACCCTCAAGTGAAGGCCAACAGTCTTTCCAATAGTGAACTAGGCTTTCTCCTTTCCCCTTCCCTTTCCTTTCTATTCCCTTCCTCTTCCCTTCCCTTCCTCTCTCTCTTTCTCGTCCCATCCTTGCTTCCTTCTTTCCTCTATTTTTCTCTTTCTCTCTTTCTCTCTCCTTCTTCCCTTCCTTTCCTCCTTCCCTCTCTCCCTCCAACCAATCTTTCTTTCTTTCTTTCTTTCTTTCTTTCTTTCTTTCTTTCTTTCTTTCTTTCTTTCTTTCTTTCTTTCTTTCTTTCTTTCTTTCTTTCTCTTCCTTCCTTCCTTCCTTCCTTCCTTTCTTCCTTTCTTTCTTTCTTTTCTTTCTTTCACAGAGTCTTACTATGTCACCCTTGGTAGAGTGTCATGGTGTCATAGCTTACAGCAACCTCAAACTCTTGGGCTTAAGCAATCCTCTTGCCTCAGCCTCCCGAGTAACTGGAACTATAGGAACCCCCCACATTGCCCAGCTATTTTTTTGGTTGTAGTTGTCATTGTTGTTTGGCAGGCCTGGCCTGCATTTGAAACTGTTAGCTCCAGTGTATGTGGCTGACACCCTAGCTGTGAGCTACAGGCACCGAGCCCAGCTAGTTTTTCTATTTCATTTTTTTAGTAGAGATGGGGTCTCACTCTTGCTCAGCCTGATCTTTAACTCCTGAGCTCAAGCAATCCACCCACCTCAGCTTCCCAGAGAGCTAGGATTGTAGGCATGAGCCACGGTACCTAGCCTGACAAGCCTTGTAAAAGAAGACAATGAAGACTAATCCTACCCTCCTGAGCATGGGCAGGAATCAATGACTCACTTCTAACAAATGGAATATGAGGGAGGGGCTAGGACAGTGGACTGGAAGCAGCCAGAACATGTTTCTCCCTTGGAGAGGATAGAAAGTATGGGCAGGTATTTACCTGTAGATGGATCATTTAAGAGGCAACATTGAGATTCAACAGAGAAGCAATGAGAGGCATTGAAAAGAAAGCAAAGGAGAGGGAAGGAGAGTGACCCACTTGGTCATACTGAAGTGGCTGCCCACACATGGGGAAGGGGCAGGTAAAAGGCCCCAGGGGCCCCACACTTCCCCTGGCGACTTTCCAATCTAAGCTACAATAGGATACTTCACCTCCAGGCCTCCAGACTAACACGAAACTGCTCAGAGACTGGGCAGGGGCACTGATCCGGAGCGAGCCTGGGCTCCCCAGCCCTGTGCTACAGCCAGTGCCATTCTCCCACCCAGGATGTTGTGTCTGCCCAGGGGACCAGTTCTGCTGCTGCCTGGCCAGGGAAGGAGAGGGAGGCTGAACATTCTTGGGCATGCTGGGAACAAGTGCCACCCAATGGCTGCTGTTGCCACCAGTGAATGAAGGCCGGAGCAGACCCTCATGGTTGCCTGTACCCTCTGCCATCACCTGGGGAATCCCAACCCATCACCTCTGACACCTCTGCTGCTATTGCTGCTGGGGAATCCAGGAGCCAACTTCCAAGGCAGCCGCTGCTGACCTCAGAGAGACAACTGTTCTGCCACTGCACAAACTTTTGGCAGCAGTCTGGAGACCAGCTGGCTCCTCCACAAGAACATACTCCAGTGTGTACTTGGACTGTGGAAACCACAGAGGATGGGGAAATGCAGGAGGACAGCAGTGCTGCCGGCTTGCAGTGCATCCTCCCTCTCTCGCCTGAACATTCCGCCAGCGCAGGACTCAAGCACGCCATTCAGGGAATGGGGATTACCTAACCTGGTCCCCCACTGGCACCTGGTCACCATCCCAGGGGTCTGAGTTCCAATCAACTCAAATTGCTGGCAAGACCAGAGGGTACCTACTAGTACAAACCAAAAAGCAGAGTGCCCACCAAGGAAGAATAGGTGTGCTGCAGAGTTATCTGTTTGGGGTGAGGGAAGAGATTCCAGATAAGAAACCAGCATGTGTGAAACACAGAAAAAAAAGAACAACAACAAAAACAACAGGCTTCTTCAACACCCCCACAGGATCACACTAGGTCTCCAGTAATGGACTGCAGCCAAAAGGAGACTTCTCAAAAGTCAGATTTGGAATTAAAAATGTGGATCATAAGTAAGCTCAATGAGATTGATGGGAAAGTAAAAAATCAACACAAAGAAACAACAAAAAAATTTAGGATTGTGAATAAAAAACTTAAGAGATGGGTAGTTAAAAAAGTATAACAGAGCTCCTGGAAATGAAAGAGTCATTTAGGAAATTTCAAAATACGGTTTTAATAACAGTCTACACCAAGCAGAGAAAGAATATCAGAGCTTGAAGACAAGACTTTCAAATTAACCCAGGTAGTCAAAAATGAAGGAAAAAGAATCAAGAGGAACAAAGAAAGTGTCCAAAAAATATAAGACTATAAAATTCCCAGACATAGGAGTCATAGATATCCCAGAGGGAGCGGAAAAAGCAGACAATCCCAAAGCTGGAAAATCTCTTTAGGGAACAATGGCAGAAATCTTGCTAAATTTAGTCATCTAGATACAAGAAGATGAATGAACTCCTGCAAGACTGACTGCAAATAGAACATCACCACGGCACACAGTCATCATCAGTCTGGCGAAAGTCAAAATAAGGGAGAAAATCCTACACTGAGCATCAAGTAACAAATCTTCAAGTAACTTACAAAGAAAAATCCATCAGATGATCAGCAGACTTCTCAGCAGAAGGCTTATGAGCCAAAGGGGCCTGGGGTCTTATCTTTAGTATCTTAAATGGAATGATTATCAACCAAAAATTCTGTATTCTGCAAAAGTAAGTTTCATAAAGGAGAAATAAACTCACAGACAAACTGCAAGGGAAGGAATCTGTCACCACTTAGAGCTTAACAAGGCCATTATCAAAGATGATGTTGAGAATATGTAGTAGAATTTTGTTCATTTGTGCCTACAGTATTTATAATGAAGATATCATACATATTTCAGTAGTAATGGGAGCTTCCCTTGGGGCTGGGTAACGTTGATTCAATCTGTAAGGGATCTGGTTTTGGCAAAAGAAAGCCCCATTCTGTGTAGATCTTTAGGTTGACATGAAGGTGACACAGCTCTTGATTGTGCCAGATGTAAGCAATGGTAATCCAGGAGATACTGATAAGATCTATAAATCGGTGGGAAGACCCCCTGGCATCAGCCAAGAATTCCATTCACAGAGGCAATCCTTCATTCAGTTTCATCCAAATGACTTTGCAAAAGCTCCCGTCATGTCTTTATGGGTGACCTAGAAGAGATAGGAGGACTGGAGAGATCCTCAGAGTAGAGCAGGTCAGGCCTGTGAGTCAGCACAGACCTGGACTGTGAGGGAGGGATTATGGCACGGGGCTCAGCTGCACGGGACTCACTCCTGGGTCTGGGGACTTGAGCTGTTATGGGAATTCCTCCTGAAGAGCGATTTCGGGACAAGTGAAGCAAACTACCCTCCTTAGAACAGGGTGGTGTCCTGGGATTGTGCCCAATGTCAATGTTAATTATTTGGAATCCTCAGAATATGGACCCTGTAGACACGGGTGCTGGCCCCAAATATTCTGAAGGCATTTCATGTCCCCTCAGATCTCCCAGAACTGTGAAGAGTCCCTGCATTTCCAGCTGTTGGTCAGGGGCACATCGACACTTATTTGCACAGGCCATTTTGAATAAGGACTTTGTACCTGATTTTATATTCATAATGTTGTATGCAGTTTTCTAAATAGTGCCCTCCAAGGACGAACTTTGTGACATTATTATGACCACAGCATTCTTTGATATGACCCTGAAAACCCAGGCAATGAAACAAAACAGGCAAGTAAGATTTCATCAAATTAAAAAGCTTCTTTAGGGGGCTGAGCATGGTGGCTCATGCCTGTAATCTTAGCACTTTTGGAGAATTAAGTGAGAGAATCAGTTGAGGCCGGGAGTTCAAGACCAGCCTGTGCAACAGTGAGAAAAAAAAAATTAGCCAGGTATGGCTTAGAGGCTATATTAATCGTCACACGCCTATAGTCCTGCCTACTTGAGAGGCTGAGGCAGGAGAATCACTTGAGCTCAGGAGTTTGAAGTTGCAGTGAACTATGATAAGGCCACTGCATTCTAGCTCAGGCAACAGAGTGAGACCCTTTCCTAATAAACAAACAAATGAAAGAACAAACAAAAGCTTCTTCCCATAAAAGCAAACAATAAAAAGACAACTGACAGATTTGGAGAAAATATTTTAAAATCATACATTGGATCACAGGCTAATATCCAAAATACACAAGAAAACCAAACTACTCAATAGCAAGAAAGCAAATAACTATATTAAAAATAGACAAAGACCCAAATAGGCATTTTTCAAAAGAAGACATACAAATGGCCAACAGATTCATGAAAAAATGTTCAACATCCCGAATCATCAAATAAATGCAAATTAAAGCTACAATATTACTGTATGCCTCTTAGATTAGCTATTATCAAAAAGGTGAGGAAGAACAATTCTTGGTGTGGCTATGAACACTGTTGGTTGTTTTGTAAATTACTATATTCATTTTGGAAAACAGTATAGAGGTTCCTCAAAAAACTAAACATGGAATCACCAA
Organism: Galagoides demidoff; assembly: GCA_963574575.1. Taxonomy (NCBI): domain Eukaryota; kingdom Metazoa; phylum Chordata; class Mammalia; order Primates; family Galagidae; genus Galagoides; species Galagoides demidoff. Next base: position 4,929 of record CAUYQV010062934.1, read on the forward strand.
ATGATCCAGCAATCCCACTTCTGAGTGTGTAGCCAAAGGAACTTGAATCAGCATGTCAGGAGGTGTCTGCCCCCCCCCCCCATAGTCATTGCAGCAACACCCACATTAGTCAAGGTATGGAAACAACCAAAGTGTCCATCAGCAGTTGAATGGGTTTTGAAAATGTGGCATATAGACACAGTGGAATTCTAGTCAGTGTCTAAAAAGCAGAAAATTCTGTCATTTGCAACAACGTGGATGGACCTAGAGGACCTTCTGCTAAATGCAGTAGAAGGAAAGAATCACAGAGAAAGAATCCCTGCTTGATCCTGCCTGTATGTGGAGTCTCACCTGCTGAACTCACAGGAGAGAAGAGAACAGTGGTGACCACGGCTGGGGTCGGGGGGGAGATGGGACATGATGTATTGAGGTGATACGTTCATTAGCATGACTGGAGCTTTCCACAATGTATACATGTATTGAAACTCACATTACACCCCATAAACATATATATAATTATTATTTGTCAATTAAAAATAAAACTTAACGAGTGACCTCTGAATAATAATAATATAATCATTAGCCCTCCCTCTTCTAAAAAAACTAAATCTGCCTTGTTGGCAAAATCTCCAGTCTGCAAAGAATTCACCATGGCCTCTGCAATGCCCATGGACTTCTGACAGACTGCTTTTTGTTACCTCTCTTTTTACTTCAAGGGTCTTTGAAACCCTGTGGAACTGCATTTTACTTTATTTATTTATTTATGTACTTATTTTGAGACAGGGTCTTACCACGTCACCCTCAGTAGAGTGTGGTGGCGTCAAAGCTCACAGCAACCTCAAACTCTTGGGCTTAGGTGATTCTCTGGGCTCAGCCTCCCGAGTAGCCAGGACTACAGGTGCCTACCAGAAAGCCTGGCTATTTTTTTTTTTTTTGGTTGCAGTTGTCATTGTTGTTTAGCTGCCCGGGGTGGGTTCAAACCCTTCACCCTCGATTTATGTGGCCGGCGACCTAACCACTGAGCTAAGGGCACGGAGCTTGGAGCTGCACTTGATTTAACATTCAGAGTGAAATTATTTGATTGTTTCTGGAAACATCTTCCGTCAACCATATGGTTCAAAACTCTTGGCAGAATACAAAATAAAGAACAAACAGAAGGAGAAGCCACAGTGGAGTAAACAGCGCTTGCTGAAATGTCCCAGCAAGGACTGCTGGGGCCCCCTTCAGACCTCGCCCTTCCTGACCCGCCCACTGCGCATGTGCAGCGCTCTCGTTCTGCGGTCATCAGCTGGAGCACACACCAGCAGGCAAAGCTGCCAGACACACACCCCCGGCCCCCAAAATGTGTGTGTTAAAAGTTAACTGTTCCTAATATTCACCATCCCCCTCTTCCTTAGTAACAAGATCCTAAGTCTGGCTGGGAACTTCCTCCAGTACACAGCTTAAGATCCCCACCTTTACCTTACCTCCAATTACTCACAGCCACATAACAAAGTTCTCATTTGTACCATGTAAAAGAACTGACATGCATCACTTTCAGATCATGAAATTAACTGATGGCCAGCGCCCTCCTTCCATCACTCCCTACTTCACCTAGTGAGGGCCAGCGCCCTCCTTCCATCACTCTCTACCTGACCTAGTGGGGGCAAGCGCAGCCCTTCCACCACTCCCTACCTAGTAAGGGCCAGCGCCCTCCTTCCACAAATCCCTACCTCACCTATTGAGGGCCAGCGCCCTCCTCCCACCACTCCCTACCTGACCTAGTGAGGGTCAGCGTCCTCCTTCCCCCACTCCCTACCCGACCTAGTGAGGGTCAGCTCCTGCTTCCACCACTCCCTACCTCACCTAGTGAGGGCCAGCGCCCTACTTCAACCGCTCCCTACCTCTCCTAGTGAGGGTCAGCCCCTCCTTCCAAAACTCCCTACCTCATCTAGTGAGGGTCAGCACCCTCCTTCCACCACTCCCTAAATGACCTAGTGAGGGCCAGTCCCCTCTTCCCACCACTCCTTACCTCACCTAGTGAGGGCCAGAGCCCTCCTTCCACAACTCCCTACCTCACCTAGTGAGGGTAAGTGCCCTCTTTCCAAGACTCCCTACCTGACCTAGTCAGGGTGAACCCCCTCCTTCCACCACTCCCTACATCACGTAGGGAGGGCCAGAGCCCTCCTTCCACCACTCCCTACTTAGTGAGGGCCAGTGTCCTGCTTCCACCACACCCTAGCTGACAAAGTGAGGGTCAGCCCCCTCCTTCTACCACTCCCTACCTCACCTAGTGAGGGCCAGCGACCTCCTTCCACCACTCCCTACCTAGTGAGGGCCAGCGTCCTCCTTCCACCACACCCTACCTGACAAAGTGAGGGTCAGCCCCCTCCTTCTACCACTCCCTACCTCACCTAGTGTGGGTCAGTGCCCTCTTTCAACCACTCCCTACCTCACCTAGTGAGGGCCAGCACCCTCCTTCAACCACTCCCTACCTCACTTAGTGAGGGTCAGCCCCCTCCTTCCACCACTCCCTACCTGACCTAGGGAGGGCCAGCACCTCCTTCACCTGCTCCCTACCTGACCTAGTGAGGGCCAGCACCTTAATTCCACCACTCCCAACCTCACCTAGTGAGGGCCAGCGTCCTCCTTCCACCACTCCATACCTGATCTAGTGAAGGTCAGCCCTCTCCTTCCACCACTCCCTACCTCACCTAGTGAAGGCCAGCACCCTCCTTCCACCACTCCATACCTGACCTAGTGAGGGCCAGAGCACTCCTTCCACCACTCCCTACCTCACTTAGGGCCAGTGCCCTCGTCCACCTCTCTCTGCCTGACCTAGTGAGGGCCAGAGCCCTCCTTCCACCACTCCCTACCTCACCTAGTGAGGGCCAACCCCTTCCTTCCACCACTCCCTACCACACCTAGTGAGGGCCAACCCTCTGCTTCCCCCACTCTCTACCTCACTTAGTGAGGGCCAGCACCCTCCTTCGACCACTCCCTACCTAACCTAGTGAGGGCCAGGGTCCACCTACTGTTGTAACCCAGCCCTCGTTCCCCGGCCCCCGCCGGGGGCCCAGACCTCATCTGTTCCCCCCACCCTCTCCAGCGCCTTTCCCTCCTCTTCCCTTCTCCCCCCAGAGTCGACTCCAGGAACAAGGCAAGTCCCTCCTCCCCCCAGGGTGGCCGAGAACACGTTTCCAGGCCCCCTTCTTCCTCCTAGAGTTGCCAAGAACAAGCTTCAGGTACAAGGAAAAAAGTCCCAAGTTTCACAAAACCCCCAAGTTCTCAGTAGATGAACAATGGTGGAAAACTCACTGAGACTTGATTAATTACTGTTGTGTAACCATAACCATTTTGATATAAAATGTATCCATTGTCAACTGAAACTGTATTAATTATCATTCTATTGCTGTATCTATGACTACCTGAGTTGTAACCCCCCTTAACCTGCCACCTTTCGCTTCTGTAATATGCTTACACAAAGCCTATAAAAGGTAACTCACCCTCACACTTGGGCTGCCGACTGTCTCTGGGAGCAGCAGCCCCTGCAGCAGGTAAAATAAATTACCAATTAATTAACCTAAGTGGGGGTCCGAGTCTATTTTTCCAGGTCCCCTAAGTTATTTCAGAAACCAGAGTTGAAGTAACATCTTCTCAGACATACAACCTCATATAGAGGATAGCACAGTGATGGTTGAATACAAATGTAAAATACTGCCTTTTCCTAAATTTTGTGTCTTCTGCTGTGACATATATATTCTTTAACATTTGACTGAGAGAGGAATAGTGTGCACCAGGCACAGAGAAAGGATGACAGGGTCTTCTTTCTTTTAAATATTTTTTTCTCTTTTTTTAAAATTTCAGATCAATATATGGATACAAATGTTTAGGACACATTTTTTTTTCTCATTTCTAAGGTAAAGTTCGAGTTGCAGGTGAGCTATTCCCTCAGACTGACAAACAGCCAACAAACATATGAGAAAATGCTCACTATTCCTCATCATCAGAGGAATGCAAATCAAAACCTCCCTGAGATATCACCGAACCCCAGCAAGAACAGCCCGCCTCACAAAATCCTGAACCTGCAGATCCTGGCACAGGTGTGGAGAGAAGGGAACAGTTTTGACCTGCGGGCGGGATTGCAAACTAACACAGCCTCTATGAAAAAAAGTACAGACAATTCTCAGAGAACTAAAAGTAGATGCTCCCTTAGATTACTGGGTATCTACCCAGAAGAAGAAAAACCAGGAGGACATTTGCATTGGAATGTTTATTGCTGCTGCCTTCACAATTACCAAGTTGTGGACACAACCCAAGTGCCCATCAGCCCATGAATGGATTAACAAACTGTTTTATATGTATCTCTTGATATTCTTTGTATGTGAAGTGTGTTTTTTAGTTACAAGCTTCCCTCTGTAATATAAATCAAATTTCTCTAATTTATTATGTGATCTTAGGGTGTAAGATAAAAGGAAGTCTTCAGAGGTCACCTCAGGCACTGCTGTGAACTTCTAGCTAATGTTATTCACAGCAGAGCAGGTATTCACGAAACAGGTACATGCCAGATTGTTTTATTATTTTTTTTTATTGAATGCTAACTATGTACATTAATACACTTCTAGGGTACAGTGTGGGGTTTTCACATGCAATCCGAAATACTTCCATCAAACTGACCAACACAGCCTTCATGTCATTTTCTCAGTTATTGTTTTAAAACATTCTGATTCTACTCTTAGAGAGTTTCACTTGTACCCCTGTAAGATAAACCTCAAAAATGGTCCCTCCAATCCCCCTCCCTCCACCCATTCCCCCCTCCCTTCTCCGTTCCCCCTCCCCACATTCTTAGGCTATTTGGTTATAGCTTTCATCTAAAAGGTATAAATTAGTTTCATAATAGGGGTGTGTACATTGGATACTTTGTCCTCCATTCTTGTGATATTTTGCTCAGAAGAACATTCTCCAGCTCCATCCATGTGAACATGAAGGACGTAAAGTCTCCATCCTTCTTAATGGCTGCGTAGTATTCCATGGTGTACATATGAGCCAATCAAAATGCAAACAATTTAGGCAAAGTTTTACGGCCACTGGGACCCAATCTAGTAGTGGTAATATAAAAAAACATTGAATTCACCCATTTTCAAACCTATAAAAGAATCTAGACTTCATTCTTCAGCTGGGGATTTGTGATAAATTCAACTGTGTCCCAAAATAAGTTTTTTTCCCAAGTTATGTGATTTTCTATTGACCTGTCCATAAATACTTTATTTAGTAATACTTTTTAAACTTGGAGATCTTTAAAAACTTTCATCAAATTAAAAAAAAAACAGTCATTTTAGCATGTGGAATATAATAAATAACCAATAAAAAGCCAATTTCACTGCCCAGATGTTTATATTTTAACATGGTGGTTTATATTGATATTATAAAATTTAAAACTAACTTTTTACAGCTTAATAATTCTTAGGCCAATAGGTGTGCCGATCACCATACTATGAATATGTGAAAAATCTTGACTTAATCAGAAAGTTGCCTATTCTCTTAGGGATTTAACTCTATTTTGAAAATTTATACAAGTATTATGTGCACAGTGCTTTCTCTCTATAAAGTATTTTAAAACCCACAACAACTCAATAACACACCTTAGAAACTTCTAATGTCATACTAACTGAACTACCTCATTCTTCTCAATTTTATATAACATTTCATGGTTTGGGTGAATCACTATTTATTTGACCCTTCCCTTATATTATAGATACATAAGTCATACTAATTTTTGTCTAAGAAAAGCAATACTTCCATGTGTATCCTCCATCACTAATAATTGTACTCATGTGTGGTATTTTTTTTTACCTGAATAGATAAATGTTGATGTGGAACTGTTGGTTGACATTTTTAATTTTAAATAACACTATTAAATTGCCTCCTCAAGTGATCTTCACGTACCAACAATAGATGAAGTCTATTTCTTTGTACATTCTATTACTACACAAATTATTTTTACCATTCTGATGAAAAAATGTACTTAATTGTCATGTCAATTTGCATTTCCTCAGTTATTAGTAGTGCAGTTCACATTTTCATATAATTATTATCCATTTCCTGTTTTCTTTGCTTATATACTTGGTCCATAGTTGAATTCGGAGTCTCTTTCTCGCTAGGTATTTCTTACCTATCCTGAATATTAATATGTTGTTAGCTACATATCCTGCAAATATTTTATTTATGTTTTTATAGTCTTTTAATATTAGCTAAAATATTTTTCATGGAATAGAATTTTAGATCCTTTTATGATTTTTTCTGATATTTCTACTATATATGTTTTTTCTGGCTTCTGTGTCTATGTGTCTGGTTTTTTTTTTTTTTTTTTTTTGGTGTTGTTGCAGTTTTTGGCTGGGGCTGGGTTTGAACCTGCCACCTCCGGTATACATGGCCGTTGCCCTACTCTTTTAAGCCAGAGGCGCCACTCTTTTTTTTTTTTTTTTTGTAGTGTCTAGTGTTATAAAATTCTTTCCCTCTATGAAGTAAGAAACACTTCCTATATTTTTGGAATACTTTTATGTTTTGAATTTGGTTTTTTTTATATTTAGCTTTTATTTATTTTATTTATTTATTACTTTTGAGACAAAGTCTCACTTTGTTGCCCTCAGTAGAGTGCTGTAGTGTCACAGCTCACAGCAACCTCAAACTCTTAGGCTTAAGCGATTCTCTTACCTCAGCCTCCCAAGTAGCTGGGACTACAGGCATATATTTAGCTTTTAAAAATATCTGGTGTAAATTTTTTGTATAATGAAAGATAGCATCTAATTTTTTCCCTAAGCGTAGACATTTGTCCACTAGTTCCATAACTAGACCATCCCTTTCCAACTGACTTGAAATGTCACTTGTTTCATGAACTAAACTCCATATTATTTTGAATTCACTTTCCAACTTATCTCTGATGTCTGTGTGGGTAAAATTATAGCTTCCTATACTTGTTGATTCTTATGTAGCCCTGTAATGATTTTTGATCCTAAGTTCATGTTCATTGAAACTTATCTCTAGGATTTTTTGGAGACCCTAGTTGAAGATATCCCTCCAGAAAGGACTTGAATGTTCCTTCTACTGTCCGCTTAGTGAATACATTATAAATTAAGTTCTTGGTTTGATGTTTTCAGGATCTCATCACTATGTGAATTTGGGCCTCAAACCTGAGTGAGGTTGTGTTTGGAGTCCCTAATTCTTAAGATAGAAATTCCTAGGAGATAAAATTATTTTTGAACTATTCAGACAAAAGCTTGATGTAATATATTTTTAGTTTATCCATTCACTCTTGTACAGATGGCCCATTGCAGTACTCAGCTTCATGGGCATCAGTGATCAAACAGCCTGTCCCACGTGAGCCCAGGGCCTGGGATCCAGAATCAATTGCCTACAGCATCTCCTAAATCCAAGTTGCAGTCCTTGCAGATTAATAGAGAAACCAACAGCCTCTGGGCTGAAATTGTACTTTCATTTTGTTCCAAGTCTCTGTGATTTCCTTTACTCTCCTTCAATTTTACTCTTGATTTTTATTGTTGTCTGGAGATTTTTGTTTGTTTTTGATTCTAATCTGTTTGTTTTCTGTAAATAAGATAGCTATACCGACTTTCTTTTAGGTAATATTTGCTTGCTAATCTTTACCCCTTCATACTCTGCTCCATTATTTTATGGGTGTCTCTTCTATGCTGTCTATATCTAGCTTTTCCCAAAAATCCAATCTGGCAATCTCATCTTTGCACTGGAGAGTTGGGCCATTTACATCTATAAATATTGATAGGATGTTTGGATTTATTTCAAATATCTAATTTTGTAATTGTACTTTCTCCAAATAATTTCTTCCTGTCTATTTCTCTATCCTGGCTTTCTTTTCTTTTTGGAATCATTCAGTGTTTCTCCTTTTTCTCTTGCAGCTTATAAAGTTATTCACTCCATTTGTGTTTTTGTATTTGTTATTCCTGAAACTTTAATATAAATTCTTAACTGATCAAGTTTAAGGCTTATCCTTTTCCTTTTGCTCTTCAAGAGCAATAAAAATACTTCAGAATGCTTTGACTGCTCATCTGCTTGCTGCATTTCATATTATTAAACATTAGAGTTCTAACTTGTTTTAACCCCCCTGTGCCCAACCTCAGGTCACGTTTTCACTAGGATTCAGAGAACATAGAAAAGCTGTTATACCCACAGTTACGGTTTATTAATGCAAAAGCATGCACATTAAGATCAGCAAATGAAAAATACTGCATAGGATAAAGTCCAGAAGAAATGAGGCTGGAGCGTCTGGCTGTCCTTCCCACATAGCTCTATGGCAATCTTATGTTAATTTTCTTACCAATAATGTGTGACAAAATGCATGAGCTATTCCCAATCAGGGAACCACACTCAAGCCTTGCTGTCCACAATTTTTATTGGTCACTTAAGTATGGAGCATCTACGCAGCTGACCTTAGTCTCCACCCCCCACTTCCAGAATTCAATAGCCTACAGCACAGCCCAAGGCCCCCACCATAAATCACACTGTGGGCATAGACACTGTGAACCTTGGATGCCTCAGGTTCACAAACACATTCTCCTCAGGCCTGATATTGCAGCAGCTTAGAGGTCGTTTCTCAGGAGCGTATAAAAGACTAGTATTTATTTTGGAACTGTGGGGTTTGTGTATCCCAGGCCTGCTGGGTTAAACCCTTCCTCCACATACTCTAAGTTAGTACCCTTTTATACAGGTAGTGCTTTTTAAGATCTACATAGTCAACAATTTTATTGGTCTGTATTCTATCTTGTATCTCAAACCCTTCTTCTCTTTGTGTGGTTTATTTATGCTTATGTTTATTTCTAAACATTTTTAAAGAATGTTTATGAATAATAACTTTTCTTTGTTTTGGTTTATTTTAAAAATGTGTTTATTTTATCCCCGTTCTTAAATTAAAATTTAGCTGGACATAAAATGTGAAGTCAAAAATTACTTCTCTCTTGCCATTTAACAATTCTTCCTGATTTTATCTTTACTATCCCGTAGTCAGTTATCAGTTGAATGGTCAGTTTTCCATGTCAACGTCCCTTCTTTCTCTGCTTTTACGCTTCTCTTCTTTCTGTAATTCTCTGCTGTTCTGTAGTGAGTTTTATTGTCATTTGTTTAGAGGTATGGACTCTTCTTATCTTGATAGTTTTTCTTTGTGCATCTTGAATTTGAGATTCAGTCCATTATCAATTTATATAATTAATTCATGTCCATTATCAATTTATATACTAGACCTGTCATTATCTTCTTGAATATATTTTTCCCTTCCATTCTCTTATTGTGGATTTCAACTAAATATACATTAAACTATTTACTGTGCCCTACATGTCTCTTAGTCTCTTTTTCATGTTTTCATATCTTTATTTCTCTGCTTTATATTCTCTGGAATTTCTTTCAGTTAAATAATATATAATATATATTATTATATTATATATTATCAGTTATATAATATATAATCAGTTATATAACATATATTTTGAATTGTTGAAAAATTTCTATATTTTTGAAATTATCTTTGGTTCTTTCTCAAATCTGAATTTTTTTTATTTTTAGAACATATTATTTCATTATTCTCTTTTTCATGATATCCCTTATTTTATAAAACATTCTAATCACTGACTTGATGTCCTTTTACTGATAATTCCATTATATGAATTTCTTGATTGTTTAATTCTGTGTTGGCATCTTGTACTAACTCTTGCTCATAAAGGATTGTTTTCCTACATGTTTTTAAATTTGTAAAACTTGAGTTCACATTCTACCCTTGCTCATGGTAGGCCTTTGCCATTGCAATATTGAGAAATGTGAAAATGATTGGACATACTTCTGTTGTATAATCTGCACCACAAGGAATACACAACTTTAAGTCTCAGTTTGGGGTTTCTGGAAGTGTAATTTTGGGTGTAATTCTGCAGATATGTGGTCTCAAGAAAGACTTTTTCTCTGCTGTCTTCCAGCATCTGGAGAGTCTCAGTCAGTACAGAGTTTGATACCAATCTATTACTCATTTCTTTTTTGGAAACATGATCTTTTCCCTTATCTGGATGTTTCTGAGATTTTAAGAATGCATTAATGTAAAATTTCATTCTATAGTCTCATCATCTTGTGTTTACACGTATTGCTACCTAACTCATTGGAAAACAGTGATCCTTTTAATTTAAAGGCTCCTACTGTACTTTTTTAGCTCAGAAAGAGCATTTTTTTCCCTCAATTGCTTCTTTGATAATTTCACCCCTTCCTTTCTTTTCATGCATCCTCCCTGGAATTTCTATTGATTTCTATCTTTCAGTAATTTTTCAAAAGTGCAGTTTTGCTAATTGCGATCTTTTGTGAAATCAATAACCATCCTCTGCATTTTGGTGAAGGGAGTTTTCATGGATTTTCACTTCAATCAGTTCTATTCTCTACATTAAAGAAACACTTTCCATTGCTTACAAAAAGATGTGGATTTATACTAGGGATGAGAATTGTAGGAAACAAACATACAAATGACAGGCTACAGTGCACTTCATGTTTTACTCTTTTAAATGCAGAAAATAAAATTCTACATAGTGTTTCTCATTATTTTTCTACTAGGAAATGGGATTCTATTTTAAAATGTGTAGATGGAAATAAACCTATGGCATGCCATTAGAAAAAAGATCAGGAATGATTCAAGATAAGATTATCTGTTGATGCATTTCAGGAAGGAGGATTAAAATATCCATCCACTACAATTAAGAAAAAGTTTGCAACTCCCAAAGAAGTATTTATTTACTCACTAGAATCCTCAAGTCATTCATTGAAAAGTATGATTTTGTGAGCTTCCACTCATTTTCTCAATTTTTCATCTAAATTATTCTAAACAAAATCTAGAAACCTTAAAATTCCTTAATGGTTTCCCATGCATAATATAACTACAGCCTAGGAGCTTCATGTTCTGACACTACCTTCCCATAGAGCAGGATGTCATCACCAGGGTGGAGGCTGGAAATACTTAAGCAATGAGTCAGAAGTATTGTGAAATGATGGTATATAAAATGTTTAAAGGTGATGTATCAAGTTCTTCCCTGATATTTATGAAAATAACATCACAGATAATTATTACATATCCCATAATAAATCAGAAACCCTTTAGAACATTAAGTGTTGAAAGATCGGACTAAAGAAATCATCACCAGCGTGAGTTTCCTATTGTTTTTGACAAGACCTGATTTTTTATTTTTAAAGATGATCTTTAAAAAATAGAACAATCAGCTTTTTCTCTTACCCAATACAAAGTTATTTGGTATTCTTCAAGTGTTCCTGAGACCCTCTGGCTAGAACTTTGTGTACTCTTCTGAGCCCTCATATACTATTTCGTCAGGTTAGAAGTTGCAAATAAAGAATCATAGCTGTGACATGCAGAATTTATTCATAGAACATTATTTTAGCCCCATCTCCATATTTATAGCTTTAGAAAATAAGCCAAATATAGAAACATGTAGCACTTTGTAATAATTTGACAAAGAGAAAAGTTAATGGGGTATTATTGTTTGTGTTTTCATATTTATTACAAGTAAATTTTTTATTATAATGTAATATGGACACTATATATTCCAAAGGGCACATGAAGCCAAATAAACACAAATTAGAAATTTTATTTAAAAGTTAAAATTTCTTAATTACTTTTGATTTTAAATAAGTGAGATATTTCTAAGATATTTATAACAAATAGTATGGAAACAATGACTATTTTTAAACGGAGTATTTGGTTTAACTCTGAAAATACAAATATATTAAAAACTTTAAATATTTTGGGAATTAAATTTAATAGGATAACATTGTGGCTTTTGTCCTGCTCCCCATATCTGAAGTATCTAAAGCTTATGGTTGTCCCTAGAATATTATTATTTTTTTACCATCATAAAAAATAACCAAATAGTCCATTCCTTCAATTTGTGAACATTATCAATGAACATTTTGATCAACTCTGGAAAATGCAAAAACCAACTCTTGCCCTTTTTATTTAAATCAGTCTTCTTACCCTGGAACTAAGTCTAATTAACCTAAACTGGAATTGTTCCATTCCCGGTTTGGAATCTAGAAAACCTGGCTCCAGCTCATAGGGAGCTAAGGACATTTTTTGAAATGAGCTGCTAAGCATCATAGTTATGGAAGTGTGCCTATTCTCCCCAAACTCCTTGTTTTAAATGCACCTTCATAATTTTGCTGGATATACCTGGAATTTTCACATTTCTGCATATCCTCTGTTCCCCCGACCCCCAAACTTCCCTTCTTGCTTTTCTTAGTCAACACCCATTCAAACTTCAAAATTACCTAAAAAAAAAAAAAAAAAAAAGAAAGAAAAGAAAAGCAAAAAAGAAAAAGAAAAATCAGTACTTCTATGAAGCGTCTATGAGCACAGAGATGGTGGTGGTTGTTGCTTTCCATGAGTCATTCCACTACAGCATCCTCGGGCTAATGTTGAAATTTGTTTATAAGGCTGGCACCTTTCTTAAACTCTCAGGTCCTCAGGAACAGCGTCTGTGTCTGCGCATCACTGACTCCCCAACACCAAGCCCCAGGCAGGTCCCTAGTACGTCCGTGTTCAGAAAACATTCGCTAAATTTATGTATGTTATTATTTCTCCGTTCTGTGTATGTCTTTGGCATCAAAACCAATTCTTTAGTAGGTAACTTCTAAGGACTCGTGGCAAGTTTCATGGAACTGCTTTATTTCTCCCCTTCTCTTTGGGCTTCTCGCCTCTATTCTTGTTTCTGCCTCCTTCTGTCTCTCTTTATCCCCCATTTCCCTCACGCCCTCCCTCTTTCATTCTCTCCATTTTTTCAAAATCACTGCCTCAATGTGCTGACTTTTCTCTTAAATCCAGCCTTTCTAGTATTGCATCCCTGATGTCTGTCCTTGGACTTCTCCAGTGTAGACCTACCCCTACTGTGAACCTTTGACGTTGTCTTTACTGGGGAATCACTGACAGTCACTGAGCCACGGAGAAACTTGGAGTCAGGGACTCAGTTTAAGATGTAGATTTCTCATATTTCACCTTTGTACTGACACCCTAACTTCAAATCTTTTAGGTAACACAATTCTCGTGTACCCTTCCTTAAAATAACCAATTCCTGGTTTGGCTTCCAATGGTGGCTCCAAGCCTTCAGCCGGCCCTCTGCCCTCCTGTCTGGGTCTGTTCTCTGCAGAAGAGAACGGTCCCCTAAATCGGCATGGTACAGACTGAGAGACACTTTGACTGGTGACGGTGGTAACGTGTAAAGACTTTAGTGCTGTATGTTTCCTGTGTCCTCTAGTGAGTGCATAAGATCAGCACTACAGTCACACCAATCCGAGGTCCTGGGATCACCAAGAGAGGATTCTATCTCTAATTGTAATGAGATATATTTATCTTTCACAAAATACACCTTTGTTTATTTACTTTTAAACAATAAAAACCAGAAAATATTTTAGTCCAGGCTTTGCTTAAATATTGTAGCTGATTTTCACTATCCTAATTAAAAGGACAACCCTCCACCCCAAACCCATTCTCACTACTCTGTCTGATTTTCTATGGTACTTATGACCTTTTGACATAAAATTTACTTCTTCATTATTTTTCTTGTCTAGCTCTCCCTTAGAGTTCAAGCTACACAAGGAAGATAATTTCTCTTCATTCTTTTTTGTCTTTTACTCATTGATGTCAAGCACCTAGAAAAGTACCTGGCACACGTAGGCATTCAGTAAATATTTGTTGGGTGAATGAGCAAATGGCAACAGCACATACAAAATACTCTGTAGAAAGAGATACATATTTTGCTTCTATTAATCCCATGAAGAAATTTACAAGTAATATTTGGTTCATTCCAATTTCAAGAAGCTAAAATAAATGAATGGGTTTAAAGAGAGATATTTATATTTGTTGTTCTCTTTCTCTGATGGCATCATGTTTTATAATTAAGTATGACCAGGCACAAGCTCAAAATGAGTTCTTGGGGTTCTGGTTATTAATCAAGGGAAGTTTTCCAGCATTCCAAACAGCTGATTTATAGTTACCACGTGAACAAACTTATGAATAGACCTATCATTGCATATTCCTCAGAATAGCAAACACTCAGCTGCCCCTTCCTACTGGGCCCATGATTTAACTCTGGAATTTGTTTTGACTCACTGACTATTATAGCAACAAAAAGGAACATGTGGGAGTCATTGAGAAACTGCCGACGAATCCCACTTTATGAAAGAGAAAAGAAAAACACTTCAACTGGGTAAAGAGATCAATTAGAGATAATTCTTAATATTATGAAAACCAATTCTTTACTTTGCAAAGGGCATCACTGCCGGATTATTTTAAATGATGGTCCACTGACAATAGCAGTATTTTTTCCTAATTAAATGTCTCCTATGGATTGTAATAACATGACTGTTTTACTAGAAATGCTCTGGGGTGTGTGAGAAAGCAGGTATGGAAGCAGAAGCCAGAGTTGGGAGTTTTGGGTCCACTGCAGTGTGTCCAGAGATCAGGTCTAAATGCTCACTCTCCAAGTCTCATTCGAGGGAACGGATCAGTCAGAGCAGAACAAACGGTGTCCATGGTCTTTGCCGGAGCTGCTCAGTTACTAAACTTATTTATAAGTTTCCCAATGAAGTCCTTTTTTATTAAAGGAGTGGTGCTGTTAATTTTAACATATCCTTTACTCCATTTTATTTGCCTTTAGGAGAATGGGTTGTTTCCTGACCAGAAAGGATTCACATTCCCACAACAGTGAAGCTCTAGAAAAGATGTTAGGAAAAAACACCAAACCTCACAGTAGATATTATTCTGTTGCTATGATAAAACCATTCTTTTCAGCACATTGAAAGGGAACACAAGTGAAATTATTGGTTTTTAATTCTATCACTAGAAAATACAATAGAGAAAAGACTGTCACTAGCCATTAGATGCCCTTTAATTCTCTTGTCTCTGGCTAGGACTTCTAATACCATCTTGAATAGGAATGGCGACGGTGGGGACACTTGTCATGTTTCAGCTCTTAGGGGAAATGCTTTCAACTTTTCCACTTTCAGTATGATGATGGCAATGAGTTTGTCGTATATGATTTTTATAATTTTGAGGTCTGATCCTTCTATGCCTAGTTAATGGAGGGGTTTTATCACAAAAGGGTGCTGGATTTTACTGGATGATTGTCTGTACCTGTTGAGATGATATATAGACTTTGTTTTTGTTTCTGTTTATATGGTCAAACATGTTTATTGATTTGCATATGGTAAACCATCCTTGAAACCCACTTAACATGGTGGATTACCTTTTTGATGTGCTGTTGGATTGTATTTGCTAGTATTTAATTGAAGACTTTCAAATCTGTGTTCATACGGGATATTGGCCTGTAGCTTCCTTTTCTTTTGTGTCTTTTCCTGGGTTGGTATAAGGGTGATATTGACTGATAGAATGAGTTAGGAGGGATTCCCTCCTTCTCAATTTTGTGAAATAGTCTTTTTTGTAGGATAGCCACCAGTTCTCTGTAGGGTTGGTAGAATTCAGCTGTGACTCTATCTGTGCTAAAGGACCTTTTTTTTCCTTGCCTGAGAGTTTTTTATTATTGCTTCAATCTTGTTGCTCATTATTGTTCTGTTCAGGGTTTCTATTTCTTACTGATTTAGCCTTGGGAAGTTGTATGTTTCCAGGTATTTATCTGTTTCCATTAGGTTTTCTAGTTTGTGCAGAGCCTTCCCTAGTATTCATGGATGAGATTTTGTATTTCTATCACATACATTTTAATAAAGGTATATTTGCAGTTGAAAAATAACTTAAAATGGCTCGGCGCCTGTGGCTCAATTGGCTAAGGCGCCAGCCACATACACCTAAGGTGGCGGGTTCGAATCCCCAGCCCGGGCCCGCCAAACAACAATGATGGCTGCAACCAAAAAATGGCCAGGCTCTGTGGCGGGCGCCTATGGTCCCAGCTACTTGGGAGGCGGAGGCAGGAGACTCGCTTGAGCCCAGGACTTGGAGGTTGCTATGAGCTGTGATGCCATGGCACTCTACCCAGGGGGATAGCTTGAGGCTCTGTCTCAAAAAAAAAAAAAAAAAAAGAAAAATAACTTAAAATGAATAACCAGCATCCGAGTCACTTCCCATGCAAAGGGTAAACAATGAGTTCCTTAAACAAATGTCATCTTCCATAACGTTTCTGTCCACCACAGTGACTATTTTCATGTACATTCATATAGTTCAATGAAATTAATTACATTAATGGCTTAATAGCCACATGGCTCGTGATTACCTTATTGGACCACACAGATACAGGGAACTTCTATTATTATCACATGAATTGGGCAGCATTAGTCTAAAATTTCTGATTTTAAACAAAAATATGATACGTAAAGTCACTTATACAGACACATATACTAGATGTACTTCAATATTTTAGAAACATTAATAACTGGAAGCATCCCACCACTTAATGAGTAGCAGAAAATTGAAAAGAACAGAGCCCTTAGTTTGTTTTGTAAAATCAGTCAGAGGAGATGAATGGCTATTACAAGAATAAAGAGTGAATTTAGCTTTAATGGAGCAGAATAAAAAGAGAAATACAGCAGGCAATTTCCAAGGTTTATTACAAAAGCCTTGAAAAGGTGACTTTGAATATATATTTTGTCTGTTAGCATTTTACATGTTGATGACTTAGAAGATTAAAATTAAAATTATAGTGTAGAGAATAAAAGTGAAAAGCAGGCAATTGTCACATTAAAAAAAACTCCAAGGAATGTAAGTTTGATGAACATCACCCATTCACCTGTGCTAAATAAAGCATTTATTGCTCCAGTGTTTTTCAGTAGAAAAAAATAGATTTTTCCCTTATACACCTGTAGATCAAATCTCAGTAACTAAGACTCCTGCTATTCACTTTCCAACTTGCTGCTTTTAACTACCTGCAGGAAATTTCTCAAATCGTATTTTTATGTTAGTGCAATGGAAACAATTATTCAAAATCATTTGTACTGACTGATTTACTTTCTCTCTCATAGATCTATTCCATCACCCAAATTTATCAACTTGTGGATTTCCTATGTTTGACATTTAATTTTGCATGAGCGAAGTCTTCCTTAGAATAACTGGAACAGCCACCCACACTGGTATCTTTCAAAGGAAATGTGAATGGATTGCACCAACATGCACTCGAGCACTGTGCTTTACCTGCCACCAATACATACGCAAGAAAATGGAGCAAACAAAATAGAAGTGGGGAGAGGAATTGAACATGGCAGTGGATCGTCAGGCATAGAAAGGAGGTTGGGGAAAATCATTCTGCCTTTCTGTGCTGCCACACACCTTCAATGGAGAACAGACGGCAGGAACTAATCCAACAGGCATTCTCAGTCCTGAGTCCTGGGGTGAAGTTATCAATATACGCTGTATACTAAATCTTCAAATGCAGAATATTAGGCAGCTACACTTTAATGATTTAAGGCAAGTGCAAGTTTAAGAATGTACTGTTTATGAAAAAGCTATAAATGAGTACTACCACAAGTATGAAACTCCTGTGGCTAGTGAAGATATTTAACTTGTATATGAGGCTATCACAGTCATTCATGGAATTGTATAAACTTTGAAAACTTATGGTTATCATACTTTATTTTGATACATCTGTTAATCTCATTAGAATAAAATTAATCTTTGTAACAAACCAGCAATATCAAAATATTCTTTGGTAGTTTAGGTTTTGTCAAGCTTATATAAAGGCTGTCCAAATTAACTGAGTTAAGTATGAAAGAGTTCTATTATTGACCCACTGGAAATAGAAATTTGAGGCACTATGGAAGAATTGAAAGAATCTCATAGTGAAGGGATTTTCTTTCTCTTAAAGGTAGTGACATAGTGCTAGGGGAGTAATAACTAAAGCAGGTAGACAACCTTGGAGTGGGAGAAGATATTCATCTGTCATGAATCTGACAAGGGCTTAATAACCAGAACCTACAGAAAACTCAAACTAGTCAATAAGAAAAGAGGAAACAATCCCATTGTCATTGTGATTAACTTTCAGACATGAACAGAACCTTTTAAAGAAGACAGATGAATGGCTAACAAACACATGAAAAAATAAAAAATGCTCATCGTCCTTAATCATCAGAGAAATGCAAATGAAAACCACCCTGAGCAATTTTTCATATATTGTAGGCCGTATGCCTGTGTGATTGGTAGGACCACACCTATGGTTCATCTTACAAGGGTACCTGTGAATCTTTCTAAATGTAGAATATAAATGTCTTAATATAATAACTAAGAAAATAACATGAAGGCTACGTTAACCAGTTTGATGAAAATGTTTCAGATTGTATGTAGAACCAGCACACTGTACTCCATGACTGCATCACACAGCTATGATTTAATTTAAAAAAAAGAAAACAGCCTGAGATAGCAGCTAACCTTAGAAATAATAACTCATATAACAAAGTCACAAAACTGCAGATACTGGCAAGGGTGCAGAGAGAAGGAACATTTATACGCTGTTGGTGGGACTGCAAACTAGTATAGCCTTTCTGGGAAAAAGTATAGAGAATCTTCAAAGAGCTAATTTGAAGAAGAAAAAACCATTTTACCACAAGGACATTTGCACTAAAATATTATGGCAGCTCAATTCTAATAAGAGAGATGTTTAAACAACCAAGTGCCCATTAGTCCATGAATGGATAAATAAACTGTGGTCAATGTATGCCGTGGAATACCATTCAGCTACAAAGAAATACGGAGATTTCACATCTTTTGTATTTACCTGGAGGGATTTGGAGAGCATCCTCCTGAGTAAAGTATCACAAAAATGGGAAAGCAAGTATCCAATGTACTCAAGATTAATATAAAACTGGTAGATGAACAACTACATGCCCACATGAGAGCCAAACACATTTAAATTCAAGAAGCGGATGGAGGAGGGTGAAGGGTCATGGTGAGCTTTCACCTACTGGGCACAATGTAGAGGTCTATGGCACACTTCCTGGTTGAAGGGCTCAACAGCAACTTGGACTTTACCTAACAAATGCAAAAAACGTAACCCAGTTGCATGCACCCCTATATCAATATGAAATAAAAAATACAAATAGTGATGCATATGAACTAGAGTCCTTGTGCAATGTACAGATAGAATGAAAATTAAAAAATCAGCTGCTGCATTCATCCTTAGTGCAATGTTCCCATGCTATGTTTTTAAGTTTAGCTCTTGATATTTTCAATGTACCTGTAAATCTGAGCTTGCTTTTTAATTTAAGTCATATTTTGATAGTAAATAATAGTTATGCTCCAGAATAAATTACCTAAGCTTTTAAGATAAAGAGACCTTTGAAAACCTTTGCATGGAAACCAAAGAAAACAGATAAAGAAAAGAAAGGAGTGATGACTGGAGTTTGTTATCTCGTGTAATTTCTATCAGTTTGCCAACCTCATGTTTGCTTCCCCTTGCTAAGATCTCTCCAGGCCAGCATCATCAGAACATAAATCATTCCCTAAGCTTCTCTTTTTTTGGCCTTTGCTAATCTAATTCTTTTGCATTCAGCCAAGTGCACATAAAGTTTAATCACAGGCAAGAAATATGTAGAGTAAATTCCTCAATACTGATACTAATCATATTAGGATATCAATTGGGCATTCCAAAATGAATTGAAAATGAAAAAGAGATTGAAATTCCAATTTACATGCCTTTAGAAATCCACGCCCAGTCCATCATTAGCAAACTCTCGTATATATTTCCTACACTCACCTCCCGTTCCAAATTGCATGCTTAAATCTAATGGAATCAGAACCGGCTGAATTGTATGTTAACTACTCTGAGGATCATTCTGCCCTGTCAGAGAGTACAGCTTCTCAAACTTTAATGGGCACATGAATCATCTGTGGATCTTGTTAAAATGCAGATTTTGATACAGTGAGACCGATGGGGGGGGGTGGCAATGTTCTGCATCTCTAATGAGCGTCCAGTGATGTTGCTGTCTGGATTCACAGACAACTCTTGGAACGAAAAGTTTTACAGCATAGCACACAATTTTCCAAACCGTGAACTGTAATATTCTACAGACCATCCAACATTGTTCTAGTTGAGTGACAACTTAATAGTTTGCTATATGTATTCCAAATGATATTCAAAATTTCTACTAACATGATCTTTAACAAACATCACAAATACTTATAATAGTCATTACCTGGCTAAAATGGAAAAATCTAGGATATGCTCAATCAGAAATGATAAACAATATCTGTATTTTTCAATATATTTTTTATATTTTACGTTCTATCATTTTTGAAAATTAAACTAATAATGTGATTTCTCACGAATGGTTAACTTTTCAATGACCTTGGTTAAAACATTCATCAAAGTTATGAAGTTTCCCCCAAAACATAGTTTCATGCCACTTTTTATTCCAAATACATTAAACACATTTAGTTTAATTGTCTGAAAAAGAGATGCTTAAGGCATTCTATTTATTTTTTCATTTTGCTACTGATAGGTACTCATGTTTTATCCTTTCATTAGCCGCAACAGAAAGACAAATATGTATCACAAAAGGAAAAGTTAGATTATGGTGAAATGTATCGTTCCATAAGCCTGATACTGAAAATGCTTATTATAGTGGTTTATAGTCAATTGAAATATGTATTATTTAGTTTTAAAGATCCAAATCAAATATATTATAAATAAAAGCATTTATGTTTCCCTTTATTTTTCCTGAATTGTCTTTTCTAAGCCAGACATCATCATCATTTTCCTTCCTAATTTTTTAGACAAATCCCTCATAGATTATATTTATAAACCACTCATGTTGTACAAGGTATTATCTCAGGAAATCACATTAAAATGTTATGCTAACCTTCAAAGATGTCGCTGTGACCACTTTTAGGTGACATCTTGTCAAAAGATGTTTCCTTGGCTTTCTTGTCTGAATCTTTCACAAAATCCTCCAACTGGCTTCCAGGGTGACTCTTAAATGTTGGTGAACACAAATTTCGCTCAATTTCCACTTCCTGTTAGAAGACATTAAAGGGATGTGTGTTAAAAGCTATCAGGGAGAAACAGATGTGGTTTTCAGGAGGTTTAGAAGGCAGGAGTGAGAGAGGGAGGCGTTTCTATCATGAGTGAGATTCTGTAATATGCTTCGGGGAAAATTTTGATAACTTTGCCAAGAACTACAAACATAAATCTGACGCTTGGTTTACTCGTCTGCTGCTGCTGCCACTTCGGCATTAGCTTTTCTTTCGTGTTTCTTCCCCTCATAAAAGAGAGAGCAAAAGGAAGGGTCACAATGCAACATAATGTATGTTAATAGATGCAACTCCCAGGCCCGAGAAATGTAGATGAGGGACTTTCAAAAAATAACAATATATCAACATTATATGCTAACGACATAAGGAAATGAGTTTTTTTTTAATGTCATGCTCTGCTCACCCTGTAATGATAATCTTAGCAATTATAGAGCTCCCAAATTACAAACCCATTCAGCCTCCATACAGTGAATACAGTTTGTCAACTCATAAAGATTATAACTTTACTTCATTAGATAGTAATTGAAAAGTGGAGAGAGAAAAAAGTTCCCAAAGCAAAGAAGGAAGGATAAAGCATCTCCAAATCTAGGGAGTCGAATATTCCTTGTTTTACAGATTGAGTAATATAATCAAACAAAGCAAACTTAAGTTAAACATAGTGAATATTTTGAATAAAAAAATTATAAGAAGCAAATGAGCCAAGACAGCTTGAGAAGCAAAAGCAGGATTAAAAAAAATTAAGTGACAAAAATAAATCAAGTGATATGTGGAAAATAGATTCAACAGCTACTCATAAGTTTTAGATTTTTGTATGCAAAGCTGTACAGTGGTCTCCTATTATCTGCAATTGTAGTTTCTGCTGTTTCCTTTACCTGCAGTCGAAAAATATGAATGGGAAATTCCAGAAATAATTCCTGTGTGTTAAATTGCATGTTGTTCTGAGCACTCACCTGGGATATGAATCGTCCCTTTGTGTGGTCTATCCGGGCTGTCTACACCACCCATCTGTGGCTCACTTAGTAACTGCCTCCATTATGAAATCAACTGTCCTGGCATCACAGTGCTTGTGCTCAAGTGACCCTTATTGAACTTTGTGACAGTATATTGTTATATTTGCTGTATTTCATTATTAGTTATTATTGTTAATCTCTCATTGTGCCTGATTTATAAATTAAACTTTATTATGGGTCTATATATACATAGGAAAAAGCATAGCACAAATAGGGCTTAGAATTGTCTGAGCTTTCAGGCATCAACTGGGGATCTTAGAATGTATTCTTTGCAGTTAAGGGGGGGACTACTGTTTTGTAATTTATACACACACATATCTGTACACATATGTTAAATATGTATTCATCATGTATATATAATATTCATTATGTATGGTTATGTATAGTCATCATTTCCTGTATTTGTATATACACATATAATACATAAAAATTGCTATATACTGTCCATATTTGTTTAATCATCTCATTCTTAAATACTTCTAAAATATTTGACATATACTATATATTTTCATTACTGTGGCTTTTTGTTGAAATTAAAAACATTTACAGGACAAAAACAGAGAAAAAGAAGTCTCCTTTTTTTTTAGGGCATTGACTTTAACATTTGTGCTTCAAACTCTTATTAAAAAACACCGAAGTTCAAACCATGCGGTGGTGCGGTGGTGCTGCCTGCCGTTGGGACACACTGCCAGCCGTGCGTGGCTGTGGGCACGTGCTCCTTGGGTGGTAAATGAGCATCTCTCGGTTCCCTGTGCTGCCCTCTCCCAATGTCACAGAGAGTGACTGCAGGAAATGGATGCAGTATGTCTGTTTTTATTTCAGTGATGTAATTCAACTGCCAGCATTAGCAAAAATAAAATAAATACAGAGAAGACATAGATACCAAAATTGTTGTGATTGTTGTTCAGAAAATTTATGTTTCAATTAAGGGTGGAATGCTAAACATGGTTCAGGGACTCAGACTGATGAGGCAAAAGATTAATTTCTGTCTTCGATATAAACATGTAGATGTGATATGGTGAAAGATTTTATAGAGAGATTTCAGCCAGTGGTGACAGTAACATTGCTGTCCTCCATTTGAAATTCACAAATACCAGGAGTGCATCCTCTACTGAGGCTGTAAGGGACATCACAGGCAATTCGGATGTCAATGTAGTAGAACTATTTCTAAGTCTCAGTCATCAGATCCAAGTTACTCTGACACAAGCTCTTCAGGGCTCTGATGAGGCGTCTGGAAGGCCCATGTAGAGATATAAACGAGGTTCTTAGACAAGGTTGAATTGAGCTGTCTCCAATCAAGCCATGATCTGCTTTAATCTCTTTAATCTGTTTTTAGGCACTGTGCTTCTAGAAAAATTTACTCTGAGAAAATCTCTAAGGCTTAAGCAAATGCATAAAATACTAGTTTAGAAGGAACAAATGCAGCATTTGATAAAGAGAAACTTGGATTCCAGCCCTCCCTTGGCTACTCATCAGCCGTGTGGCCTTGATTAAGTCATTTGAGATTGCTGGCACTAAATTTTCTCATATGTTATGTGAAGAAATTTAGTCGTGGAATGTCTAGTGTTGGACAAATAGCCATTTACAAAGTAATTTTATTTGAAATAAAATAAAATAATATTATTTGCCTTTCATAGTTTCTAGTCTGGTAAAGGAGTAAAATAGAAGCAAACCACGTAAGCCAGTCAATACGTCAACTCTGGGATTCTAAAGTGGAGGAATCAGCCCCACGAGGAAGTCACACAAAGCTGAAAAGATCTTCAGGTGACGCTGGCAGAATTAATGGAACTTTACGAGGCGAAGAACTCTCTAGGCAAAGACAACAACATGAGCAAATGTCCCCATGGGAAGGGAGCACGGGGCACAGACATGTGGCCGGAGCAGGGAGCCTCAGGGAGAACATGGTCCCTGCAGAGGCAGGTAGAGAAAACGCATCCATACTGATGTCATTGAGGGGAGAAGGATTAAAACTAAGGGAGCTCTTGACAATTTGTATGCTGGGTAGTTGAAAGAGAAGAATGTTCCGGTCAGAAATCATCTATGTTAGGAAGCAAATTGTGATGAAAGGACGAGGAGTATCTGAAGAAAATTTAATTTCATTGCTGTAAGAGATGGAATAAATAAGACGAGTAAACAGAGACGACCCTGGCTGTGTGGCACTGGGGCCTGTTTGAGGTTGACAACATCAAATTTTCAGGGATACCCACAGTCATTGCTGAGTGATGTAGTCTGAGCATTTTTCACTAGTTCCAGCAATGAGAAAGTAGAGAGCTAATTTCAGTCCAGGAGAGGTTTTATGAGGAAAAAAGAAAACAAACTTATGTGTTGCACTTGTAGTGCGGGCTAAGGTGAGGTAGGGGACACCTGTGAGGGGATTTACCAGCAAGAGAAGGCAGAGAGGGACTGAGATGCTTCACCATGGAATGCACGGTGAACTCAAAAGGAGGAAAGAAAAGGAGGAATGGACTGGGAGACAGTAAAGGGATCGGTACATTGGAGATCTTGATGGGTTTACAGAATCCTGGCAGTTTGAGCACTCAGCAAAGACAATTGGAATGAGAGGTGACTGGGAAGTTTGCTTTAGTTCTTAGGGAGTTGGGCACTTACATTTGTTAGGGTCCAGTTGTGACCATAAAATGAAAACTGGAGAGGAAAGTCATAAATAGGAGGCAATCCAGGAACTTAGGGGTTGTAATGGTGTCCCAGGATAGCAGAGGACCGTGGAAGGCAGAGAAAGGCTGTAAATTAAGTGTCAACATCCCTGGTGAAGGGCAGAAGACATTGAAATTTAATAAGTAATAGTGATGATGGGGCAGCAGGGAGGCCAGAGACTGCACCTGACCTGAATGAGCCTCATATGAGCACGCTTTTCAACACACAGGCCGGAGAGGAGTGGTCAGGAAGAAAAATGGCCTCAGGTCGGTATGGCGGTGTCAGGGATGATCCTGTCTGCGGGAGAGAGCCGTGCTTCTGTGCAAAGCAGGAAGGCACCGTGGAGGAAGCATTTCCAGGAGAGGTTACAAGTAACAGAAGAAACTGCTGATGACGGAGAGGCAGTTCCAGAGGCACTGGTAAAAGGTCTGGCCTAAATAATAAGGGACTAAATAAAATCTCTCAGTGGTGTCTACAATCCTTTTCAGTGTGAAAATACCTTCAAACCAGGAAAGCAATGAAAAATAAGGAAAAGTTAAACTTGAAAGAGAATAGGATGATTTCTCTTTCCTATTTACGTACTTTTTAATTTAACATAATGTATAATTATAATCTTAGCAGATACAACATGCTTTTAAGGTGTGAGAATGCAAAGGACAATCTTTAACACACCTAAATCTATTTCCCAGGAGACATGGAGCTGTAGGATCACTTACTGGTCAGATCATCTTACTAGGCATTTCCAAGGAAAGCGCGTTGACTTACTGATTTGTTTTTTCCCCTTTCAGTGCGGGGCCATGAGTGAAGAGGCCACCAGAAAAATAAACTAAGATGTATATGTGCTGATAGTAAGAAAACGCTGAGCTAGTCTCACACTCTGGGACTCAATGGGCTTTTTCCTTTAGAGAAATAAAAATATTGAAGTAAACATAAAGTTTTATACAGGCATGAAAAGAAAGACAGAAATAAAGGCAAGTCACCGAAGGTCTAAAAGACAAGAGCAGAGACCTCATGTGAATTCTGCTGTGTTACTGTCTCAACAAATCCTCTCGCTCACTCATACCTGTGAAATTTTATTATCCCTTCTCAGAACCCCTTTTCTGGAAGTCTTCATGTCTCTCCTCTGTGTATTAAAAGTATTTCTTCCATCGTAAACTAAGTCAGTGCACCCTCCTCTATGAAGCCCCTTCATCAATACATTCTAAACTCATCTTTCATTCATTCAGAATATCTTTGAATAATTAATATATGGCAGGAACTGTTTCAGGCACTGTGAATACAAACATGATTAAGATGCAGGGTAAGTCCTCTAGCAGCTAATAGTCCTGTGGCAGGGAGAGATATATCAAGTGAGTATAGTAACATAAAAAGGTGTGTGTAATATAGGTAAGGAGATCTAGGCATCCTGGAAAGCCAGAAGGAGAGTTCTTAGAAGGTGTGGTTAGAGGAAGCGTCCAGAACAAAGAAGGCTAGGTTAGAAATGAATCATAGCAGCAGTTGAATTCAATGCCATAGGGAACAAGAATCATTGTAAGTGAATTAACTAGGGGAGAGAAGGTGCTATTTGTGTGAGCAGTCCCCAGGTTACAGATGACCCAACTTACAGCATTCCATACTTACTTATGGGCTTCCAAGGCCCTCTATAACAATGAATTCTGATTAAATGATTGAATTAATAATTCTGGAACTAGTTTCTTCCGCTTACTTAAACAAAGCCACATGGCATAAGTGGTTGGTTGGCCCCACGTCTTTACACCAGCAGCTAGTCCCGTTGTGTATACAATCGCTTATGCACGGCATTACTTTGTCTTAACTTTTTAATTCAGTGTTGCCAGCCTGTGTTTTCCCCTATCACCAGGCCTACAAAGCAAAAGTCCACTGCAAGTCCAGGTGAGCCTACAGCGAAGGGAAAGGTGATTATACTGGAAACAAAAGGAAAAATAATTAAGTGTTCTGAGAAAGGCCACCGTTCATCGGGAAAGCGTTAGGCTTCAGTTGCTCAGCCGTCAAAACAATTTATAGAGAGAGAATAATGGAACATGTGAAAGGCAGTTCTCCAATAAAAGCAGCATAGTGTATTAATTATTTAAATGAAAGGTTATTATCGATTTGCTCAGAAGATCAAAATGATGGTAACATCTCTATTAGCTTAGCAGATGTAACTTTAGGTAGAGTGTTAACCTTTAATATTCTTTTCAAAAACTTCTTCTACATCCTATGTCCTATCTAAACATTTTGTTTCGAGTTTTTTTATTTTTATATTTATATCCTGTTCATTTGAATTAAAGGAAAGAGCACAAGAATTTCTGTAACTTATTATGCTACAGGCATATTATTATTACAATATTGCACTATATTACTATTGCCATGAGAGCCATTGTAGCATTGCTATTATTGTTACTGTACATGCGCTACTCACCAGGGATCTAAGTTACACAAAAATCCAACCTAAAGAAATTTTCAGGAACATATCCACAACTTAGAAACTGCCTGTACTTTGGATGCATGTATCTGTCAGCTGAGTGAATAATAGATAATAATAGGCAATCTTCCTAGTATCTGGACAGGGGAAGGGATTTGTTCCAGTACTGACTGCTGATACCAAAATCTGTACAAAATCAAGTCCCACAGTGGACCCTATGGAACCCACAGACAGAAGATGCTCCTCATGGTCTCACGTCCTGTGAATACTGTTATCTTCTACTAGTTGGAGATGCTCAATGTACCAATCTGGAGGGTCAACTGTAATCATTGTAAAAAATTCACATATAAGTGGAACTCTGCAGTTAAAACTCATGCAATTCAAGGAGCAAATATAGAGGGATAAGATGGCAATATCCTTTATAGTAAATGTAGTAAGGAGTTTATCAAAATTTCTAATTGGGAGATAGAAAAAGCCTATGCTAGTGTGAACAGGGGAATAGAGAGAAGTGAACACATGGAAAGTACTTAGGCATACAATTAGTGACTGTTAGGGTAAAGGCAGCAGAGAGGTACAGTTACAGCATAACTTCTACCTGTAATGTAGATGGCCCTGTGAAGATGATAAAGAATAAATCTCTTTTCAAACTAATCTGTGGCTCTAAGAAGTGAAGGCCACTCCTGGATTTGCTTTTGGACCCATCCCAAAGAGCAAAGTGATCTAAAAGGAGGGTTGGGGACAGGCATGTGTCACCCCCTCAGGGCTGAGGGCAAACGCACTTGGGTGGAAATCACTGGGGAACTGAATAAACACACATTTCTCTGTCTGTCAGAAGATGCAATTTATACATAAAAGTGGAACAATTTTTCCTTGAAAATATTGATCTGGAACAACAGAGTTACTTGGTTTTAAAAACAATGCACAGTTTTTATTTGGGGGGAGTCAGAGGTGGATAGTTTTAGACACACTGAATTGGAGTTTTCCATGTGAAGATGTCCTGGAGGCAGCTAGATGTCCGAAACACAAAGAAGTCTCTGCTGGATTAACTGGGTTGGGGCCATTAATCCAGCCAAGTGGGTGTGGATTGCTTGAGCTTAGGAGTTTGAGACCAGCCTGAGCAAGAGCAAGACCCCATCTCGACTAAAGATAGAAAAAGTAACTGGGCATTGTGGCAGGCCTCTGTACGCCCAGCTACTCAGGAGGCTGAGGCAAGAGGATCTGTTGAGGCCAAGAATTTGAGGTTGCTGTGAACTCTGATGATGCCATGGGACTCTACCCAGGACAAGAGAGTGAGATTCTGTCTCAAGAAAGAAAAGTAAAAAGAAAAAGAGAGAAAGGAAGATTTAGCATTCATTAGCTTGGAGGTGGTAGTTACAATAGGAGAGTCAACTAAATTACCCACATAGAGTATGTAGAATAAGTGTTGTGCAAAGAACTTCACAGGTGTTTAAGGGACAAAGGAAGATTATCAGGTGGAGGCAGCAGTGGAAAGACAGAAGTTCAACCACTACCAGCCGACACGTTGCCTTTCTGTCAATTGGAAAAAGGTGCCCTCTTCTTAAGACATTTTTCTTCATCTCTTGGAAAGTTGTCCCAATCACCAGAACATGTTACTGCTACCTGCTGGAAAACCATCATCATAAATATACAACTCTACCTGATTTCTGAAATAGATTCCCTTTCACCTTGATGCCCTTGAGCAGCTATAACCTGCACAACTATCCGTGGCAGCCAGAAAAGAGAGCAAAGTCACGAACACCAAGGAATCAGGGCAGGGAGTTTAGGAAAAAAAACAAAAAACAATAGTTTATAATATCCCCACGTTTGGGTCATTAGGAGCAAACTTAGGAAAAAACTGTTTTTTGTAGAAAAGAGTTGGATTAGAAAAGACCGATAAGAAGTAGATACATTCCTATCATGAGGAATGTACGTAGTAAGAACAACAATGACAACAATAGGTAGAAAAATAATAAACATTATGTGTCAGGAACAGTCTTAAGAGCTTTCTATGTATTATACTCATGGAATCTTTTCAACCCTATGGAAAGGTGCTACACTCAACATTTTATAGAACATTTCGTGAAACTGAGGCTTATAGTGTGAAAGAGGGGCAAAGGCACCAGCACAGGAGACAGAGTCGATGCAAAAATGTGGACAGAACAGGGTCGTGGGGAGGTTACGGCTCCCAGCCCCCAAGATTTTCTCATCTCTGAAGAAAGCTCATGGCGAGTTAGGTGAAGAGAGGCAGAAGGTATTTTCCCAAAAGACAGACTTTGAATATAGAAGGCTAGAGTTTAATATGAACTTGTCCATTTATAAACAAGTTACCCTGAATAACTTGTAATGTCCCAAGCTTTGTCAGAAAAAATAAAGATAGCTAAAGTCTACCTTGCCAATGTTTACCAATACTTCCATAAATACTGGTGCAGAGTGACAAGAGTACTGTCCTGTAGGCTCATGTGCAATGTCACTTTCTACTCCCCCCATCAGGAAGGAAGGGTTTTCTTCCTTGAATCAGGGTAGGTTTGATAACAGTTCTTTCCAGGAAAACAGCAAAAACGATGTTTTGCCAGCCAGCCTTGCCCGTCTTGCTTAGCCCTTCACCAGCGGAACATATTTTGTTTTCTGTTTCTTGGAAACAAACTAGCATGTAAGAAATGTGCTTATACCATGTAATGAGAATCTCAGGCCATGTGGAGAGGCCCTGGAAAATGAGATATGAGGGGGGGGGCTAGCTCTCACAAGGAACACTAGGTACCAGGACATGCCAGTGTAGAAGCCTTGGATTGCATACCTAGATACCTAGTCTCTAAGCATGCCAGGTTGTTAGGGCTTTCTTCTCAGAAACTATTATCATGCTGTGAGAAGCTCAAAGGCACTTGGAGAGATCATTTGTAGATGCTTCATTCTATAGTCTCAGAAGTCGGAAGCATCAATTGCTTGTAGTGTGTGTGAGCCATCCTGGATGTTTAGATCTTCATATAACCATAACCTTAGCTCACATTAGAGTGAAATACAATGAGAGATTCCAAGACTCCTCAGCTGAGTCAAGTCAGCCCATCGAACCGCAAAAGAGAAAAATTCTATCATGACACCACTGCACTCCAGCCAGAGTGACAAAGTGAGACTTCCTCAAAAAGCAAAACAAAACAAAATAAAACACAATAAAACAAAGCAAGTGTTTTTAGGTCACCTGATTTTGGCAGTGCTTTATTACGTAGCAATAAATAATGAGAAAATATTATCCTCATGTACTGTATCTTTTATTGTTCAACTTCTGTGATTCTGATTTTTTTTTTACTCAGAAATAAAACTGGAGAAAAAATATTTTTTAAAGAAATCATAAATGCCATCATTTATTATTACCAAGGGCCAAGCACTCTCCGTGCTGTGTCCTTTTAATTTATCCCTTTTGACAATGTGAATGAGGCGGTTGCCTCTGTTTTGGGGGGGAAACCAAGGATAGAGAGCTTAAAGAACTTAAGTAATTTGCCCAACGTGACACACGTAGACAGGGGTCTATCAAGTGCAGTCTCATTCTAAGCTGACATTTTTAACTGCCACATCATCCTTTTCCCTAGGGTAATATATTTATTAATCACAGAAATTAAAATAATGTAGGTCAGAATGGGATGACGGGTAAAACATCACCTCAATGGTTATATGTCTGTATATTTTATTCCCCTTACACCTCCCAGAGATTGTGCCTTACACACGGCAGGCACTTAATAAACGAGATGACTTTTCAAAGTCTCATGACATTTTATATTCATAAAGCATCCAGAAACAGAAGCAGGAAAAAAGAGGCAAACACCATAATGAGATGACTGTCACAACATTATTACCTCCACTGCATGTATTGCTCTAGAAGGGGCAAGAGGAGCCCCGTGGCTTTCTCCTTCCTTGACCCATACTTGATGAAAGATTTGTTTAGAAGCAAGGTTTAGCAGGTGAGTTACCTGGGCGGCCTGACTTCCTCAGTAATTTGGCATTTAAAACCTTTTAACACAGTTACCCTGGGTCCCAACAGCCTGTGCTGGGCCTTCCCTCTGGTGATTCCCAACGGACAGACTTTCGGGTCTCCTGACTCATCTCTGCCCTTTCTCTTTCTCCACCTCCATTTGTGCATTTGTACTTTCTGCTTCTCCACCTATATTCCACCTGTGTTGTTTAAGGAATGCCACCCTTTCTTGAATCCCCATCTGCCACCTTTTTCTATAGAAATTCCACCTGTTTTTTCACATGACATCTACCTGCCGCTTGCTCTAAGAAGCTTTGCCTGTATGCCCCAGCAAGATAATCACTCCTGCATCAGAGCTCCTCTGATATTTGAAACTTCTTCACTGTCAACACATCATTTCTATTACACTGTCAATGCATCACAAACATGCTTTATTTATTTTCATAGCCACATAGACTCTAACATACTGCTTTCCTTGCAGGTACTTACTAAATGTTTATTGAATGGACTTGAATATTTTCTAACTTTTATATTCACTAAAGCATTGAGAAAGAAAATGTCCAAAGCTGGTGAAGACAGGTCTTACAGAATGAAAGGGGCAGATATAAAGAAAATAAGCTAATGCCCTCAAGGGGAGAAGGAAAAAGAAGATTTATATCTATGAATGATGAACCCAAACTTTACTGTCAATACATACACATTTAAAATGTACTTTTAGATAAAACTTAGCACCTAATTTTTCCTAAAAATTCACCATTTATAAGAGAAACAATAGAAGTACCAAAGTTATTGTCAGTAACTAAGAAGACATATATTATCTTCTGGAATACTATGAAATGATTTCCTTTTTTTAAAAAATTGATCATCTGTTCTCATAATATTTCTATTATTCTTTTCATAATAGGTTTAATTAACATTATTTAGTTGATATTAAATAGCAGGCCAGGCCTAGTGCCTCATGCCTAAAATCACTTAGTAGACCAAGGTAGCAGGACAGATTGAGGGTACAAGTTTGAGACTAGTCTGAACAAGAGAGAGACCCCATCTCTACAAAAAATAGAAAATTAGCCATGTATGGTGGTGCACCTGAAGTCTCAGCTACTTTGGAGGCTCAGACGGGAGGATTGCTCGAGCCTAAGAATTTGAGATTTCAGTGAGTTATGATGACGTCGTCACTAAGCTCTAGCATTGAGGACAGAGCAAGACCCTGTCTCAGAAACAAAAAAATCAATAACAAAACAGAAGCTATCATTTCCAGGGAAGAGAATTCATTCAATACTTCTTCATGACGTTGTCAATCCTTACTGATTATATAGGGATAAAATCACTATCACCCTTGTCATTCTTGTAAGAGTTCTGTTCCTCCTCTATGTTCTGCAGACTCCTGTTTTATTCCTGTGCACTCAGACAGCATATCTATGCACGTAAATTAACTCATTGCGCTTTCCCCAAATCCCTAACTCCCAACACCTCAGAATATGACTGTATTTGGAGATAGGGCCCTTAAAGAGGTGATTGGGTTAAACTGAGGTCATTAGGATGCCACCATGACTGGTTTCCTTACAAGAAAAGACATCAGGGACACATGTGCACAGAGAACAACCAGGTGAAGAGACAGCGAAAGGGCTGTCATCTGCAGGCCAAGGAGAGAGGCCTGGAATAGATAATTTCCTTTTGGCTCTCACAGCAAACACTCCCACCAACACCTTGATCTTGGATGTCCATCCTCTAGAAGTAAGAGAAAATAAATTGTTGTGCTTTAAACCCCCAAGTTAGGGACATTTTGTTATGACGGTCCTAACAAACTAATACATTTTACATAGGGGAATAAGAATATAACTGGTCATTGAACACATATATTAAAGTAAGTCTCTTAGTAGCTTTAAAAACAATAGATTTATGTATCTAGTATCTGCACTGGCAGAGAATTCCTTAATAATTCTACACTACCCTCCTGGATGAAGTAGACATAGCAGCTATCAAAATAGTTGTGGACTCAAAAATGTTCAGTTTTTGAATGCTTTTTACCTGGGCACATTTTCTCTGCTTCATGTGTAAATCTCTTGTGTGATACGATGTTGGCAGGCTATAGATCCTGAGACAAACTTCCCTGGCTATTTTGTAATACCCTGATCAACGTGAGATATATTCTTTTTTTTTTTTTTTATTGTTTGGGATTCATTGAAGGTACAAAGAATTAGGTTACACTGATTGAGATTGTTAAATAAAGTTCCTCTTGCAACTGTGTCCTGCCACAAAGAAGTACCATACACCCGCTTCCTCCTCTGCTCCCCCAGATCCCTCATTCCCCTACCTCACCCCTTGTGTTAGATCATCTACTGCCTTCATATTAGAATTGAGTACATTGGATTCTTGCTTCTCCATTCTTTTGATGCTTTACTAAGAAGAATGTGTTCCACCTCCACCTAGGTGAATACAAAAGATATAAAGTCTCCATCTTCTTAAATGGCTGAATACTATTCCATGATATACGTATACCACAGCTTGTTAATCCATTCCTGGGTTGGTGGGCATTTAGACTGTTTCCACATTTTGGTGATTGTAAATTGAGCTGTGATAAACAGTCCAGTGTAAATGTCCTTATGATGAAATGATTTATTCCCCCTTTGGGTAAATGCCTAGTAATGGGATTGCAGGATCAAATGGGAAGTCTAATTTGAGTACTTTGAGGATTCTCCATACCTCCCTCAAAAGTGGTTGTACTAGTTTGCAGTCCCACCAACAGTGTAAAAGTGTTCCCTTCTTTCCACATCCACGCCATCATCTGCAGTTTTGAGACTTAGTAATGTGGGCCATTCTCACTGGGGTTAGGTGAGATCTCAGGGTGATTCTCATTTGCATTTCTCCAATGATCAGGGAGGAGGAGCATTTTTTCAAATGTTTGTTAGCCATTTGTCTATCTTTGTCAGAGAAGTTTCTTTTTACATTTATTTATTTATTTATTTATTTATTTATTTATTTTGGAGACAAGAGTCTTACTATGTCACCCTTGGTAGAGTGACTGATGTCACAGCTCACAGCAACCTCTAACTCTTGGGCTTAAGTGATTCTCTTGGCTCCGCCTCCCAAGTAGTTGGAACTACGGGTGCCTGCCACAATACCCAGCTATTTTTTGGTTGTAGTTGTCATTGTTGTTTGGCAGGCCTGGGCTGGATTTGAAGCAGTCAGCTCCAGTGTACTTGGTTGGCATGCTAGCTGCTGAGCTACAGGCACCGAGTGGTCAGAGAAGGTTCTGTTCATATCTGTTGCCCAGTGATATGTGGGATTGTTTGGTTTTTTACTGTTGATGAATTTGAGTTCTCTTTAGATTCTAGTTATCAACTCTTTGCCAAATTCATACCCTGCAAATATCTTTTCCCATTCTGAAGGTTGTCTTTTTGCTTTAATTGTTGTGTCCTTAGCTATACAGAAGCTTTTCAGCTTGAGTCCCATTTGTTTATTTTTGTTGTTGCCATGGCTGCTGAAGTCTTTGTCATAAAATCTTTTCCCAATTTGACATCATCAAGAGTTTTCCTACACTTTCTTCTAAGGTTTTTATCATTTCATACCTTAGATTTAAGTCTTTTATCTATCTTGAGTCAATTTTTGTAAGGGATGAAAGGTGTGGGTTGGGTGTCAGTCTTTTACTTGTGGTCCAGTTCTCTCAGCACTATTTGTTGAATAGGGATTATTTTCCCTACTGTAAGCTTTTGTTTAGTTTATCAAACATCAGATGGCAAGCAGAGACTGGTTCAACTCTTGGTTTTCTATTCTGTTTCATATATCTATGACTCTATTTGTGCCAATACCATGCTGTTTTGACTACTGTGGACTTGTAATATAGACTGAAACCTGGTAGGGTGATATCTCCAACTTTGTTTTTATTACTAAGAATAGCCTTAGCTATAAAGGGTTCTTATCTGGTTCCATATAAAATGATGTACTATTTTTTTCAGTTCTTCAAAATATGATGTTGGTATTTTAATGGTGATTGCCTTGAATCTGTAGATTGCTTTGGGTAGAATAGACATTTTGACAATGATGATTATTCCCAGCCAACAACATGTATGTTTTTCCATTTGTTAGTGTCTTCTGCAATTTCTATTCTTATTATTTTGATTGTCTTTGAAAAGATCTTTCAACTCTTTTGTTAGGTATATTCCTAAGTATTTCATTTTCTTTGAAGCTACTGTGAAGGGAAATGTGTTCTTGATTTGATCCTCAACTTGGCTGTTACTGGTGTATACAAAAGATACTAACTTTTGGACATTGACTTTATATCTAGAGACATTACTGTATTTCCTGATAACTTCCAGAAGTTTTGTGGTGGATTCTCTGGGGTTTTCTAAGTATAAAATCATATCATAAGCTAAGAGGGAGAATTTGACCTTCTCTGTCCTCATTTTGATGCCCTTTATATCCTTCTCTTGCATGATTGTATTGGCTAGAACCTCCAGAACTATGATGTATAGTAGTGGGTATAGTGGACATCCTTGCCTGGTTCCAGTTCTTAAGTGGAAAAAATTTCAGTTTTACATCATTAAGAATAATGTTAGCTGTAGGTTTGTCATAGATGGCTTCAATTGGGTTAAGAAATGTGCCACTTTTGCCTACTTTCTTAAGTGTTCTTGTTAGAAAAGGATGCTGAATTTTGTCAAATGGTCTTTGTTTTTGCCAACATCATTGGTGTATTACATCAATGGATATGCATGTTAAACTAACCTTGCATCTCTTGAATGAAGCCTATTTGATCATGATATATATATATATATATATATATATATATATATATATTTTAATGAGTCACTACAGTCAATTAGATAAAATTTTGTTGAGTATTTTTGCATTGACTTTCATTAGTGAAATTGATCTATAGTTTCCCTTTTTAATTAGGTCCTTTCTTGGTTTGGGAATCAATCAAGGTGATGTTTGCATCATAGAACATGTTGAGGAAGATTCCTTCCTTCTCAATGTTTTGGAATAGGTTCTGCAGTATAGGTACAAACTCATCTTTGAAGAGGTGAGAGAATTCTGATGTGAAGCCATCTGGTCCTGGGCTTTTTTTGTTGGAAACTTTTATTGTTTATGCAATCTCAGTGCTTGATATTGGTCTGTTCAAGAGATCTATTTCTTTCTGGTTAAGTCTAGGAAGATGTGATTCAAGGTATTGGTCCATTTCCTCCTTATTGTCAAATTTCTGGGCATAATGGTTTTGATAGTAATCAAAAATACTCTCTTGTCTTTCTGTGGTATCAGTTGTTACTTCATTTCTGATTAAGGTTATTAAAATTTTTACTTTTCTGTTTTTGGTTAATCTGGCCAATGGTTTATTGATTTTATCTATCTTTTCAAAGAACCAACATTTTATTTCATCAATTATTTGAATAATTCTTTTATTTTTCAATTTCATTTATTTCTGACTTAATATTGGTTATTTCTTTTCTTTTGCTAGGTTTGGGATTGGATTGCCCTTCATTTTCCATTTATTTAAGATGATTAACTATGTTATTGATGTGCTGTCAGTCTGATTTTGGGATGTAGATGTCTAATGCAATAATTTCCCTCTTAGGACTGCTTTTGCAGTGTCCCACAGGTTTTGGTAGCCTGTGCCTTCATTGTTATTATATTCATGAGGTTAATGATTTCTTTTTCTTATCTGTTCCTTGACACAACTGTCATTGAGCATAAGGTTGTTTAATTTCCATGTCTTTGTGTGGGAATGACAATTTTTGGTGGAGTTGAGTTCTGCCTTTATTTCCTTGTGGTCTGAGAAGATAGAAGGTATAATTTCAATTGTTTTGATTTTGTTGAGGTTTTATTTGTTTCCTAAGATATGATCTATTTTGGAGAATGTTTCATGGGCTGATAAGAAGAACATATGTTCTTTAGCTTTAGGATGGAGTGCTCAATATGTGTCTATCAAGCATGCTTGTTCTAGGGTCACATTTAAGTCGCTTGTACCTTTGTTTAGTTTATGTTTAGTGTATCTGTTGACCTCTGTAGGAGGAGTGTTAAAATCCCCTGCTATTGTGATATTATGAAATAACATATTGCTCAGACTAATTAAGGTCTGTTTCAAAAATCTCAGAATATTTATGTTTGGTGCATAAATGTTTAGAATTGAAATGTCTTCTTGTTGTATTGTTCCCTTGACCAATATGAAGTGTCTGTCTTTGTCTTTTTTGACTTCAGTGGATTTTAATCCACTTGTATCTGACAATAAGATTCCAACACCTGTTTTCTTCTGATTTCCATTTGCCTGAAAAATTGTCTTACATCTCTTAACCCTTTTTACTTTGTCCTTTGAGGCTAGGTGTGTTTCCTGTAGATAGTAAATGGGTGGTTTGTGCTTTTTTATGCAGTCAGTCAGCCTATGCTCTTCAGTGGGGAATTCAATCATTAACATTTATTGAGATAATTGATGTGTGGTGGAGTTCTATTCAACTTATTTTGTGAAAGTTGTGAAAGTCCATTGCTTAATTTTATCTTTTGCATCATTGTGGAAGCTTGGTTTTGTCCTTTAATTTCTGGATGTTTACTTTGCTGGTTTACTGTGATGGTCATTGTGTAGAATAGGTGTAAGTATTTCCTGTAGAGCTGGTTCTGTTCTGGCAAACTTCCTCAATGTTTGCATCTCAATAAATCATTTGATTTATCCATTGACTTTAAAGCTTAGCTTAGCAGGATATTTTATTCTGGGATGAAAATTGTTTTGTTTAAGAAGGTTTCAGGTAGATGACCATTGTATTTTGGCTTGAAAAGTTTGATTTGAGAAGTCTGCAGTCATGCTGATAGATTTGGCCATGTAGGTCAATTGGCACCTACTCCTGGCAATTTCCCAAATCTTCCCTTTTGTCTTGAGTTTGGAGAGATTCATGACAATGTGTCTTGGAGAAGCTCTATTTGATTCGAGATGACCTGGGGTCCCATATCTCTCTGAAAGAAGAGTGTGAGAATCTTTGATGATATTTGGGAATTTTTAACTTATGATATCCTCTAGTAGGGCTTCCATTCCTCTGGGGCATTCTTCTTCCCCTCTGTAATACCTACAACTCATATGTTTAAATGCTTCATGAAGTCCCATAATTCTATCAGTGAACATTCTTCTTTCTCTCTCTCTTTTTTTCCCTGTCTTTTTAACCACCTGAGTTAGCTCAAGAGATTTGTCCTCTACCTCTGAGATTCTTCTACATTGTCTAAGCTGTTATTGATACTTTCTACTGCATCTTTAATTTCCCTGATTGCTTCAATTCTTTAAGTTTCACTATATTCTTTCTATATTCTTCATATAGTTCACCTCTTAATTTATACCATTTTTTGGATTTCCTTTTGGGTATTTTCCACTTTCTCAACAATTTCCTTCATTGTTTTCATAATCCATATTTTAAATTCCCCTTCTGTCATTTCTAACATTTCTTTATAGGTGGAATCCTGTGCAGTAGCTACCCATGATCCTTTTGTGGGGGTTGCTCTGTTCTGGTTTCTAATGTTGCCAGAATTTTTCTGCTGTTTCTTCCTGAGTGTTTTCTTTTTGTCTATTTCCTTGCCCTACTTTTTCCTTTCACTTCCTCTTGCTTTTTAAGTTACTGTGCCTGGGACCTAAGGTGTTGAAGTGCCTTTTGGTAAAGGACTAGAAGTATAAGAAAAGCAAAAAGGGATAAAAGATTTTTAAAAAGGGAGAAGAGAAAGGAAAGGGGGTGAGTACAAAGGAATATTGACAGAAATGATAGAGGAACAGAAAGAGACAGGTGTAATAGTGATGTACAATAGAGTACTTAGACCCACACCCACAAATTCCAACCTCTGGAGGGGCTGGGTTAGGTGGGTCCCTGATGTCTAGAACTCTTTGCCAGCCTGAGCAGAGACAGGACCCCACCTCCACCAAACTGTGGAGAATAGCAAACTACTACAAATCAAACCAAACCAAACCAACAAAAAACCTTACGGGATAAAATTTGGGGAAAAAACTAGTAGCAGGGGGAGAAAAACTGGCAAAATGAAGCCATTATTATTAAAGAAGGCAATAACGAAAAATTATATTTGCATGAGAAATACAAAGAAAAAAGGAAAAGAAAAATCCAGGGGAAAAAGTTGAAAAAAACTTTTTAAAAGAGAAATAACTATATATATACATATTTACTTATTTATTCATTTATTTTGCCTGGGCAACAGGTGCTCTTCTGGGGTATGAGCTGCTAATCACAATGCTGATACAGCTATATAAGATGGAGACTGGAAGCCTCGGACAATTTCTTTGCCCTCAAATGCTGCAGGGTTGGAAGCCTGAACCTCTCCTCAGCCTGCTTAATAGACATGCCTCGAGCTTTCCAAATCATGTCCCTTGGCTAAGCAGTGGCTTTCCTAGGAAAGCATTTGTCACTCAGATCTCTCCAGAAGTGGCTGCCCACTTATCAGGCACACCAGAACCATCCTCACTCAAGGGCCCTGAAGGCTGCATCTGCAAGGAAGCCTTCCCTCAATGGCTGTGCCTGGACAGGAGCCAAACAATGAAAGCTTCATTCCACCCCAGTGTCTTAGTCCTGCTCTCTGGGCACTGTTCAAAGTCACTTGCTCACTTGCCTAAGGTAACTCAACCAAATGCCCAAGTCCAAAAAAGAAACCCACATGGAAAGCCTTCCCTGTCTGTAAATTCTCCCCATTGCTGTAGCTGCTGTAGCTGATGCAGCTGCTGCCACCACAGCTTCCATGGCAGCCAGCCTCTGACTAATTGCAAACATTTGCCTCTTCTTTGCTGTTTTTATCCTCCTTTGGGGTCCTGAAATCTCCCACTGCCTTCCTGTGCCTCCAAAGGGATGTTTCTGAGTAGAGCCCATAAGCCATAGATGTCTGGAGTCTTCTTTCCCCAACTTCACTTGCCTGAAGTGAAGCATCTATTCCAAAGATGCTGTCTTTTGTATGACATCTTGCCTCCCCTTCCACTGGATATATTCCTTTTTTTTTTTTTTTTTTTTTTTCAGTTTTCGGCTGGGGCTTGGTTTGAACCTGCCACTTCTGACATATGGGGCTGGTGCCCTACTCCTTTGAGCCACAGGCACCGCCCCAGATAAATTCTTGAAATGCTGAATTCTTCAAGTATGTTCCCACGATGAGTCTTCTTGCATTCTGGCCCACTTTGTTAAAGTCTGACAGATTTTTAGGTGCTCAGGTGAAATGAATGCAAGTTCTATCTGGCCCTTGACTAGCCAGCTCAAATTAAGGCACAGAGTCTCACAGAAATCCCTAATCCAAAGACCTAAAGCAAAAACAATAAACAGATAAATTAACTCTCAAGTTAATTCTGTCTATATTTTTTGTTATGTTTAATTTCTTTTCCTTTAATTCTAGATTCACCACTTAAGGTCATCTGCATATTGACTTTAGTTCCATGGTGAATATAAAGAGATCCTAATATTATATCACTCTGACATTTTATTCTTAAATCTGAAATATATACTAAAATTCTCTCCAACATTAGGCTTCAAAATTCCTGTAATGGATGCTGAGGTCCTCAAGAACAAAGCTAAGTCTCTCACCACGGTCCATCTCTTCCTTTTAGAAATGGAGAAAATGGCTTGGCGCCTTGACTCAAGTGGCTAAGGCACCAGCCACATACACCAAAGGTGGCAGGTTCAAATCCAGCCTGGGCCTGCCAAAACAACAATGACGCTGCAACCAAAAAATAGCCAGGCATTGTGGCAGGCGCCTGTGGTCCCAGCTACTTGGGAGGCTGAGGCAGGAGACTTGCTTGAGCCCAGGAGTTGGAGGTTGCTGTGAGCTGTGATGCCACGGCAATCTATCCAGGGGAACAGATGAGGCTCTGTCTCAAAAAAAAAAAAAATACAAATGGAGAAAACATGCACTAAGAAATGTTGTCAAAATAAATATATCTTCAATTGTAAATTGTTCAGTGTGATGAACCTCTTTCTCCGTATGGTACTGTAATGTGATAGACATATTTACTCAAAACAAAAAGGGGGGGCTTTCACTCACAAATATAGTAAATAGGCAGCCATGTGGCTCATTCCTCAGGAGAACTCAGTCACAGAAAATTCAACTCTCCCAGGAGGCAGAGTCAGGTCCCCCCAGATGATGCCATCAGGAGACTACTCTGCCCAAGACGCTAGCCTGCCAGCCCATCCACATGATCATTGTTACACGTTCTTCTTCTGGGACTGGAAAAAATGTCATTATAAATTATGGGAAGGTCTTCCACTTTTTCAACAGCTGTTATTTTTATGAAAAATAAACTTTTCCATCCTTCTTTCTTCTAGATGTGAACATAGGTAGAAAACAGTAGGCGTACATTCACCTTCTGGGGGCAAAGCCTTGTACCATGCCCTGCATCATATTATAATCCCCATTTAGAGGTGGAAGAAATTAAGCAGAGAAAAGCTACAATTTTAGTCCTGATTCATATATCATTTTTGCTTGGGCCTGATTTTAAAACGCATATGTCCCAACATTTTTAAGAAAAACATTGAGCCTCTGTGTGAGCACCATGGCTTAACATTCTCAGAAGAAAGACTTTCCGGAGGGGAAAAGCTGATCTAGGGATTGTGAGTATGCTACGTAATTTCTTTAAGTAATTAACTTAGAAGCTAGGCATGCACATAATCATTTTGCTATTTGATACTGACGTAACAGAAATAATCTGTGAAACTGGAAAAGGTATATTTCTAAATTCACTCAGTTTCCCCCATGTGCAAAAACAGGACATGCGGCTGTTTCAGGTCTGAGTGGCTGAGCATGTCATTCTATCCCTTTGTTTCTCACCTCTCACCGTCTTCATTGGACTTGCTATCTGCCTGAGAAAACCTGTGGCATTTTATTCTCAAAAAGCGCTGAACACAAATTCCCCATGAGATGTACATTTTAATGCTATGTAATCTTATTTTCATTCTGGCATCATACTTAGGCAGTTAGTTTTCCATATAAAGCAGAAACACCGCTTTCGTTCCCTTCTCACTCAAGAATAAAATTCTGCAACTTGCCGCAGTCTCTCTCATTTCCTTAAATAGGGCCCTAAAGTATTTTATGATTATCTTTATTAGTTGGAGACTATATACAGTCTTATAAGAATTCTAATGAAAAGAAAGCTTCTATTAAAATATTTTAACTAGTTTCAATTGACCATATTACTGGCAATGGAAGAATCCCTAATGGCTAAACCTTTTAAAGCTCTCCTACTTGAACACATTTTAAAAATGATGTGCTGTTTGAGATTTAGGTGTTAGCCTGCAAAGTGTTTTTCATTGTCTAATCTTATATCTGTTTTTTGGTTTCATTTCCTTTAACTTTTTGCAAATGAGATAACTCAATGATATTCCCTAGAGTTGCATGAATAAGTTAAAAACAAATTTCTATATTTAAACTATCATACTAAAAATATGCAAAAGAATAAAGGGAAATTATGTATATTTGTGTGGGTAGGGAGCTAACGATGCTTACGCTGAAAGGATTATGTCTACATGAAGAGCATAACATTTCTGACAGATAAAAATGTGTTGAGTTGGGATGACAAGCTGGAAAATGATTAGAAGCTAGTCAGATTCACTATTTCCAGTTATTTAATTTCTATTGGTTTCTGTGTCTTCATCTGTAACATTTTATGATATTGCTTACTTTTGGTGAATACAGTATACTATATTTGATAGAGCATATATTCAATATCTAGTAACTACCCTATAGATACTCTAATACACAGTTGTAGCAATTAACAAAGTGCTAAGAAGAAAACACAGCCTTCTAAATATGAAACTCACAAGGTATGAATATTTACATTTATGGGCCAAGTAAGCTGTTCTGAGATTATTTTGTTTGATCTTCTGAAGTTTCTGGTTGACCTTGTTCAATAGAAGTCAGACCCTTCTAATTGTCATAAATGATAGACTTTTGTCTCTCATGAGTTAGGGGAATTTGGCTATCGTAAATTCTTTGTAACTCTTTTTCTTTACCAGAAATTAGGGCTGTGATAATACAGACCTACTGCAGAGATAATTAGAATAATTATTTAAAATAATACTCATGCCATGCTTTAAATGACCTGGAGGCTGTGTGCTCTCCTTCAAAGTTAGAAATGTTTGAATCAAGAGGTAGAAACCCTGAGCCTTGTGAAGGTATTACACATTCTTATATAGTTTGTCTGTTCCTAGGTGACATAACACTCAATGTTATGGAGGAACAGATGGGAAAGAAAGCTTATTATCCAAGGCCTTCTCTCCATGGGGACTGTGCTTTCTGCTAGAAATAACAATGCAGATTTCTGGAAAGCCACATATGGCCCCCAGGAGAAGGTCATGGGGTTGCACTGAAGAATTGCAGAAAATGTCTCATTTTTTTCTTAAGATTTTCCCCCAGAGAGTTCTTCTTATTGCATTATTAAACTATAGACAGTTAAAAAATACTGACAGAAATCAGCCGCACTGTGGCTGAGGCAAAATCTTTTAAAGGTTCAGTGAAGAGTAGAAGTACTAGCACTCTGTGATACCTCCTCTTTCAAACTCACTTTATAAATCCCCACGAACAACACAACAGCTATTTTAAATATAGTAGCACAGAAGGGGAGCCTCTAAGTGGCTTATCCATATAACATCTTTACGATGCTGAAAGTGAGAATGAGTGCTCTTATAGGCCAATTAGATCAGCACTTTGCATGCGTGACAGACTGATGTTTAACATTTGCAGCAATGAGGGAGAGAGGAGGAAACGAAATCATCCTATAAATAAACTGCTGAACTTTAGCATGTGCCATATTAAGAAAATTTCAATCTTCTAAACTCTGAAGTCATGTGCCTTGA
Organism: Galagoides demidoff; assembly: GCA_963574575.1. Taxonomy (NCBI): domain Eukaryota; kingdom Metazoa; phylum Chordata; class Mammalia; order Primates; family Galagidae; genus Galagoides; species Galagoides demidoff. Next base: position 48,757 of record CAUYQV010062934.1, read on the forward strand.
ATTGTAATTATTTCTGTAGCCTTTGAAACAATCATGGGTATCATGCATAATCTATTTGCTCATTTAGCAGACATTACTGAGCACCTGTCAAATGCCAGAAACTTTCAAATTTTGGGGGAATTTCAGTATTTGAAGAAGATGAAAAATCAAGAGCTTGTCCTTCAAGAGCTCATCATCTGGTACACATATTAATAGGTTAGTGCAATGGTTCCCAGAGGCTAGCCAGTCATGAAATGGTATTCAAGTGTTGAACTTGGTGAGTCACATAAACTCTGTTACTTCTATTTCATGGTGATACCTATGTAGTTTATTCTTGTTTGCATTTCAAGGAATTATCTTAATAGAGCAAGGGAGACAAGTTCAAGTACTGCAACAGAAAATCATGAGTTTTCTCAAACCAGTTGTTCCTGTGGCTATCATCTATAACACTATCATGTGCATTTTGAAATTAGGCCAGGAGACTAATGAGTTTCACATCAAAAAGCTGCACCAGTTATTTGACAGTGGGCATTTTGCTATCACAATGAGAGATTACTTAGGAGTTTACATTTGCAAATGAAGAGGGCTTCAATTAAATTAAAGAGGGCAAAATTTCCAGCTAAAATTCTATAAAGACAATTATATTTACCTTTAAATATTATTCTGTGCATGGATATGGGGAAACTAACAAAAAGGTAATGAATATCATCAACTCAATCAAATGTAAGTCCAATGCAAAGAAATTACAACTGCTTTCTCCCAGAATTCTCATAACCAGATACAGCAGGACAGTCAATCATCATCATCATCACCACTATTATTTTTGTCTTCCAATCTATGAACTTGTATCTATGGTCATTTGTTGTTCCTTCTATAAGACCAAGAAGTACCCTCCTTTTCTCATTCTTTCATTTGTACTGTGATTCTCAGTTTCTTAGTAATGGTTCTCATCTTTGGCCCTTGCTGCTGGCCCACCCTGCACCAATTAAATTTCTAATCTTTCCATGTAGGCCTGAGGTTTAAGTACTTTTTGAAACTTTGCTAGGTGATTCCAATGTACAGCTAGGGGTAAACATTGTCCTCCTTTCTTTTGCGCACCTTACTCTACAGCTACCCAGCGTTCTCATCATGAAAATTATCCAAAATTAGGAAACAAAGCAGAAAGGAGGGTGGCACATCTTTTCACTACCAAATGAGAGCTAAAGCCCCATAAGGATTATCTCAGTAAACACCTGCTTTATTCACTTGTTATAGTTCTTATCAATCAAAAGTACAAAGTCCAAGGCCTAGTAAAGATGCACTTTCATGTGTAGATTTTTATCTAGTGGAGATACAATAATTTCTAGTGTTAAAACTGCTAAGTCCAGTGATTTATGGCTTGTTGGACGTTAATAAATTTTATGTCTAGCCCAGTAATCTTGTCATAATACATCTTTGTTAAATTACCTGTAAATATATCAGCTTCTCAGATGCTACAGGAGGTCATAATTTTCTGCATTAATTAATGAGTTAAATAAAATCTTGGACTTTGTATGTGTGTAAGGTATATGAACAATAATTTTATCTTTTTAAAAATTAATATTGGAAATGCTTTTAACTTTTTCACCACTGCTGGATTATTCCCAAAGAACATTCCTAGATGCCAATGTCTGTCTAATGTGTAAAATAAGAAAAAAATATACTCCTAGTTTCCTTTCAGGAGCTTTCTCTCTTCCTCCGCCCTTTCACAAACATTTGAAAGAATTATCCATTGCCACTGGCTCTACTTCATCACCCTCATCTGCTGCTCAGCCCATTCTGATCCAGCTTCTGCTTCCACTGAATCACGTGCATTGATCTTGCCATGGTGATAATCTCATCAATATAATCCTTGCTGCTTAAATCAATGAACATATCTCAGTACTTCCAACTCATATGACACTGTAGGCTCTTCCTAGAAATTGTCTCCTTCTGTGGGCTTCTATGACTTGTCCTCTTCTGATTTTCTTCTCTCTCACAATTATTTGGCTTTCTTATTTTTCTGTCTTAGTCCTCCTGTCTCTCTATACAGATATTTTCTAGGTTCTTTCATCTTCAGAATTTTCAGCTACATATTTATAAGACTGATTTTTGTGATGCTATAATAGAATATCTGGGACTAAGTAATTTATAAAAATCATAAATTTAAATTTTGGATGCTGGGATGTCTAAGATCAAGGTTCTGGCAGATTCAATGTCTAATGAAGGTTTAGTCTCTGCTTCCAATTGCTTCCAACATGGTACTGGCTAAAAGCTGAATCCTCCAGAGGGTAGGAATGCTGTATCCTCACATAGCTGAAGGAAGAAGGTTTAAAAAATGCCAAAATTGGAGTGGAGCAAGATGGTGGACTAGAGATATCTCCTTTGTAGTCACTGTGAGATCAGGGAGAAGGGTCTCCAGAGAACTTTGGCTGGGGGATGGGGGAGCAGACCACTGACATCATTTCAGAGGCACAGGGAGGCAGCAGGAGTCTCCTGAAGCCGATGAAGAGGTCAGGAGAAGTGGAGAACTGGCAGAGAAGGTAAGTGCTTGTGTGTTGACAGAGGCCGGCTGGTTAGGGTGGTTTGCAGACAGAGAAAGCCTACCTGGCAAGATTTTTTTTAGGGGGGCAGGGGGGACCTGGGCAAACTTCGTTGCTTACCGTGGGAGAGCTTGAGTGAATAAGTGGTCATTAGCAGTGCCCAGGTGGCTGGTATTTTTGAGGCACCAGGCAGAGTGGAGCTCTTGTCATTTGGCTACTGGCTGGGTACAGACAATGTGAGAGAGCTGCCTGGGAGGAACAGCCCTCAGGGACCTAGTGTGAGGCTTGTTCTGGTGTGCAGGCTGAGCTGGGCAGCCACCCATGGGGAAATTTGACTAAAACATGATTTCTTGGAAAAGCCCCTGTGCGGCCAAGCGATACTGTTTGGAAAAGTCAAGCCATGTCTATTAAATAGGTTCATTAGAGCTTCAGGTTCCCAAACCTGCTAAGAAATCAGGAAGATAGAGCCAGGTGTCCTCAGCAAGACAAGGCTTCCAGACCCCATATATAGACATATCAGTGTCAAGATTATCATCTCATACCCCAGAACATCACCTGTTGTCCAAGCAATATATGGTAATGTATATATATATATTCCTTTAAAATTTTTTTTCCCATAGATTTTTCTCTTTTTTTTTTGTATTTTTAAATTTTCATTTTTTTCTTTCCTCAATAGTAAGGACTCCATTTTTGTTATAGTTTTTGTGCTCTGTTTATTCATTTCCCCCCCAATTTTTCCCCAAGGTTTCTTATTTTTTTGTTTCATTTTATTTTTATTTTTCCATTTTTACTTTCTTCAATAATAAGGGATTCCCTTTTGCTATGGTTTTTATACCCCTTTTATTCATTGTTTCCTTCCCATTTCTCTCCTTTTTGTTCTCTTTCTGTAAAGATTTTCTACTTTTCTTATCTTTCCCACATAAATTTCTCAAATACCATGAAGGTATATCCCTCTTGTTTTTACATCTTATATAATTTCATTTTCTATTTTCTTTATATACTTTTATTATTATTATTTTATCTTTTTTCATCTATTTTATTCTTTGTCAATTTGTATTCTATTTATGGGACAGAGACTCACTCTGAGGCCTGAATTGGGGTGCCACAACATTGGCCTGGCTCAAGGAGACCTTGATTCCTCTAGTCTAGAGGGTCCTTTTGGGTTTAGCCTGTGGAAGGACATTATTGGTAGGTCCCCATTGTGACATACTGCTTCGTTTTTTTTCCTCTCTATGTGGTAGAGGTGGGGTCTTACTTTTGTTCAGGCTGATAAGGAGCTCCTGAGCTCACACCTATCCCAGAGCCCAGACACAAAAAATTCTAGGTGTCAGACAGAGCACCCTGCTGAATACTGCTATTACTCCTGTCTCTTTCTGTTCTCTCCTTTTTCCAATCTTTCCTTTTAGCCCACCATTTTTTTCTCCTTTTCTTTCTTTTCTCCCTTCTCACTCTTCTTATCCTTTTACTCCTCTATCAAAAGGACAATTCAATACATAAGCACAGAAACAAGGTAATTCAAAGAGGAGTAAATGAAAAGAAAAAGTAAGGGAAGGAAGCAGAAAAGAAGAAAACATTCATGAGGAAGAACCAACAAAAACATCCTGGCAACACTGAAAACCAGAACACAGCACCCTCCCAAGGGACCATGAGGTAGCTACTGAAGAGGATTCTACCTATAAAGAAATGTTAGAAATGACAGAAGGGAAATTTAAAATATAGGTGGTATAAAAAATGAAGGAAATTCCTGAAAAAGTAGAAAATAACCAAAAGGGAATCCAAAAGCAGAATCAAATAAGGGATGGGATATGAAGAATATAGAAAGGGTATAGCAGAGCTCTAAGGAATTGAAGCGGTCAATCAGGAACTTAAAGATGCAATATAAAGTATCAATAGATTAGACCATGATAGATAGAGAGAAAGCAGAATATTCACTCAGAGAACTATGGGACTTCATGAAGTATTCAAACATATAAAATATAGATGGCTTTAAAAGGAGAAGAAGAGCACCCTAGAGGAATAGAACCCTATTGGGCATATCAAAAACAAGAATTTCTTAAGTATCACAGATTCTGACACATTCCTTTCAGAGGGATATTGAACCCCAGGGCATTGCAACTCAGAGCTTCTCGAAGACACATTGTCATGAACCTGTCCAAAGTTAATATGTAAGAGAATATTCTGGAAAAGCAAAGAGTAATTGCCAATTGCCCTACAGTGGCAGATCCAACTGGGTGACAGCAATCTTCTCAACTGAAACTTTTCAAGTCAAATGAGATTGGTCATCTACCTTTAACCTTCTTAAACTAAACAATTTTCAGCCCAGAATTTTATATCCTGCTGAGCTAAGTTTTATGATGGAGAAATCAAATCTTTTACTGATATGCAATCTTTGAGGAAAATTGTCATAACAAGACCAGCTCTACAGGAAATACTTACACCCATTCCTCACACTGACAGTCACAATGGACCACTAGCAAACTAAATACCCAGAAACTAGGTATTACATCTAGCTTCCACAATGACACAAAGGATAAAACTAAGCAATGGACTTTCACAAAATAAGATGAATAGAACTCCACAACATTTACTGATTATCTCAAAAAATGTTAATGGCTTAGGTGGCGCCTGTGGCTCAAAGGAGTAGGGAGCTAGCCCCATATGTGGAGGTGGTGGGTTCAAACTCAGCCCTGGCCAAAAACTGCCAAAAAAAAAAAAAAAAAAAAAAGTTCATGGCTTGAATTCTCCACTGAAGAGGCATAAGCTGGCTGACTGGATAAAAAAGTACAAGCTATCCAAATGCTGTCAGAGGAAAAGATAAGACTTAGGGTGAAGACATGGAAAACAATATTTAACGCAAATGAAATTCAGAAGAGAGAAGGGGCATGATCTTATTTTCAGATATAAGTGGATTTAGAGCAACTAAAGTCAAAAAAGACAAGGATGGACTCTTCAGACTGGTCAAGGGAACAAAACAATAAGAAGACGTTTCAGGGTGGCACCTGTGGCTCAGTTGGTGTCAGCCCCATATACTGAGGGTGGCAGATTCGAATCTGGCCCCAGCTAGCTAAAACAGCAATAACAATTGCAGCAAAAACAAAAAAAAGAAGAAGACATTTTAATTCTAAATATATATGCACCCAACTTAAATACTCCCAGAATTACAAAAGGGACCTTACTTGGTCTGAGCAATATATCCTATAACACCATTATAGAAGAGAACCTTAACACCCTTCTTACAGAGCTGGATAGATCCTCTAAAAAGAAACTAAGCAAAGATAAAAGGGGCTTAAACACATCTAAGAACAACTGGGCTTAATAGGCATATAGAAAATACAGCATCCCAAAGCTAAGGAATATATGTTCTCATCAGCCCATGGAAATTTCTAGGACAAAAATCAAACCTCAACAAAATCAAAAGAATTGAAATTATATCTTGTATGTCCTCAGACCATAAGGCAATAAAGATAGAACTCAACTCCACCAAAAATTTTCATTCCCACACAAAGGCATGGAAACTAAACAAGCTTATGCTAAATGACAATCAGGTCAATGAAGAGGTAAAGGAGGAAATCATTAACTTTCTTGAACATAACAACAATGAAGGCATAGGTTACCAAAACCTGTGGGACACCACAAAAGCAGTGCTAAGAAGGAAATTTATAACATTAGCTGCCTGTATGTGAAAAACAGAAACAGAGCATATCAACAACCTAAATAAACACTTTAAAGAAATGAAAGAGGAAGAGCAATCCAATCCCAAGCTCAGGAGAAGAAAAGAAACAACCAAAATTAAATCAGAAATAAATGAAATTGAAAACAAAAGAACAATTCAGAAAATCAATCAAACAAAAAGTTGGTTCTTTGAAAAGATAAATAAAATTGATAAACTATTGACCAGAATAAATAGAAATAGATAAGTAAAATATGTAATAACCTCAGTTCGAAACAAAAACGGGGAAATGAAAACTGACCACAGAGATGTAAGAGATTATTTCTGAGTACTACAAAAAAATTGACAATGTGCTGGAAATGGACCAATACCTGGAAACACACCATCTCCCTATACTTAACCAGGAAGAAACAGATCTTTCAGAAGGACCAATGCACTGAGATTGCAGAAACAATAAAAAAGCTTTTAACAACAACAACAACAACAAAATCCCTGGACCAGATGGCTTCATATCAGAATCCTATCAAACATTCCAAGATGAGCTTATACTTAACTACAGAACCTATTCCAAAATATTGAGAAGAAAGGAACCTTCCCCAACATGTTTTATGAAGCAAACATCACCCTGATTCCAAAACCAGGAAAGGATGAATCACTGAGTAATTTCACTAATAAATACTGAAGCAAAAATACTCAACAAAATCTTAGCTAATAGATTACAACTACACATTAAAAATATATACATTATGATCAAGTAGGCTCTATCCCAGGGATGCAAGGCTGGTTTAACATATGCAAATCCACAAATGTAATTCATAATATCAATAGAAGTGAAAACAAAGACCACATGGTCTTCTCGATAGATGCAGAAAAAGCATTTGATACAATTCAGCATCTTTTTCTAATTAGAACACTTAAGATTATAGGCATGGGTGGCACGTTTCTTAATCTGATCAAAGCCATCTATAAAAAATCCACAGCTAACATTATACTGAATGGTGTAAAACTAACAGCTTTTCCACTTAGAACTGGAACCAGACAAGGTTGTCCTCTATTGCCACTACTATTCAACACAGTGCTAGAAGATCTAGCCAATACAGTAAGGCAAGAGAAGGAAATAAAAGGCATAGAAATGGGTGTAGAGGAGGTCACGTTTGCTGATGATATGATCTTGTACTTAGAAAATACCAGAAACTAAACTACAAAACTCCTAGAAGTCATCAGGAAATACAGTAATGTCTCAAGGTACAAAATCAATATCCACAAGTCAGTACCCTTTGTATATGCCAATAACAGCCAGGATGAGAGCTAATCAAGGACACAATTCCCTTCGCAGTCGCTTAGAAAGAAAGAAAGAAAGAAAGAAATACCTAAGAATCTACATAATAAAAGATGTGAAGGACCTTTACAAAGAAAATTGTGAAAACTTAAAACAGTAGAAGATATTAACAAATGGAAGAACATACCATGCTCACGGCTGGGAAGAATAAACATTGTGAAAATGTCTATACTTTTCAAAGCAATTTATGGATTCAGTGCAATCCCATCAAAATGACATCATCATACATTTAAGATTTGGAAAAAAATAATTCTTCATTTTTTATGAAACCAGAAGAAACCCCATATAACCAAGGCAATTCTTAGTACTATAAACAAAGCCAGGGGTAGCACCCCCCCAGACTTTTGGCTTTACTACAAAGCCATAATGATCAAAATAGCATGGCATTAGCACAGAAATAGAGACATTGACATTTGGAACCGAATAGAAAACCATGAGATAAAACTAACATCTTAGAGCCTCCTGATCTTTGATAAGCCCAATAAAAGAACATAAACTGGGAAAAGAAACCCTATTCAATAAATAGTGCTGGGAGAACTGAATAACCACAGGTAAAAGACTGAAACTAGAGCCACACATCTCACCACTTACAAAAATTGATTCAAGATGGATAAAATATTTAAATCTAAGGCATGAAACAATAAACATCCTCAAAGAAAGTGTAGGGAAAACACTTGAACATATCAGCCTGGGAGAAGATTTCGTGAAGTTTTCCACGGCTACTGAACAACAACAAAAGTAAACAAATGGGATGCAATTAAACTGAAAAGGTTCTGTACAGCTTAGGAAATAACAACCAAAGCACATAGACAACCTTCAGAATGAGAAAAGGTATTTGCATATTATGAATGAGACTAATGATAACTAGGATCCATAGAAAACTCAAGTTAATCATCAAAAAAAAGAGACAACAATCCATTTATCACTGGGCAAGAGACATGACTAGAACCTACTCTAAAGAAGACAGGCAAATGGCTAACGAACATTTGAAAAAATGCTCATCATCCCAGATCATCAGAGAAATGCAAGTCAAAACCTACCTGAGATATCACCTAACCCCAGTGAGAATGGCCCACATCACAAAGTCTCAAAGCTTCAGATGCTGGCATGGATGTGGAGAGAAGGGAACACTTTTATGCTGCTGGTGAGACTGCAAAATAATGCAATCCTTTTTGGAAGGCAGTATGAAGAACCCTCAAAGAACTCAAATTAGACATCCCATTTCAATTCCATTATTAGACATCTAGGAGAAAAAAAATCCTTTTAACATAATGACATTTATAGTAGACTGTATATTGCAGCTCAATTTACAGTTGCCAGAATGTGGAAACAGCCTAAATGCCCAACAACCCAGGAATGATAAACAAGCTGTGGTATATGTATACCATGGAATACTATTCAGCCATTAAAAAATAAGGAGACTTTACATCTTTTGTATTAACCTGGTCGGAGGTGGAACACATTCTTCTTAGTAAAGGGTCACAAGAATGGAGAAGCAAGAATCCAATGTACTCAACTCTAATATGAAGGCAGTAGAATAACTAGTACAAGGAGTTGGGGTAGGGAATGAGGGATTTTCTTAGTAAAGTATCACAAGAATGGAGAAGCAAGAATTCTATGTACTCAGTTCTGACATGAGGGCAATTAATGACCTAGTATATAGTGGGAGGTGGTGGAAGGGGAGAGCAGGGAGAGGGAAGGAGGGAGGGATGGACAGTGGGGGTCATGGTGTGTGACACACTTTTTGTAAGAGGTACTTTACCTAATAAATGCAATCAATGTAATCTGGTTCTTTGCCCTCTCAATGAATCCCCAATAATAAAAAAAAAAAAAAGAAAGTAAGAACAGTAACACCAGGGTGGCTCCTGTGGCTCAAAGGAGTAAGGCACCAGCCCCATATGCTAGAGGTGGTGGGTTCAAAACCAGCCCCGGCCAAAAACTGTAAAAGCCAAACAAACAAATAAAAAAAAGTAACACTAAATAGTAGCAAAATGTAGGAAAACTGGATCACTTATACATTGTTAGTGGGAATATAGAAAGGTACATCAGCTCTGGAAAACAATTCGTCAATTTTTTTAAAATCTAAAGTAAAACTACTATATAGCCCCCCTAAATATACTTTTGGGCATTTTAACACAGAAATTAAAATTCATGCTCATGCAAGTACCTATACATGAATATATATAGTAGCTTTGTTTCTAATATCCAAAGTCTACTATATCCATACTCTTCAGTGGGTGAGTGGTTAACTGGTACATCTATACCATGGAATACTATACAGGAATAGAAAAGGACAAACTATGTCTACACTCAACCACTTGGGTGGATCACCAGCTGAAAAGAAAATCCAACTCTGAAAATCTGCATAGAATATAATTGCTTATATTGTATGGTTCCATTTATAGAGCATTCTTAAAATAACAAAATGTATGAATGAAAAAGAGATTAATAGTAGCTAAAGTTATAGAGATGGTGGTGCTGACTGTTGGTGGGACTGTAAACTAGTACAGCATCTATGGAAATAAGTATGGAGATTCCACACAGAACTAAAAATAGAGCTACTGCTGGATCCTGTAATCCCATTGCCAGGCATCTACCCCAAAGATAAAAAGACATTTTACCATAAAGACATTTGCACTTTAATTTTATAGCAGCATAATTCATAGTTGCAAAGAGCTGGGAAAAAACCCAAGTGCCCTTATGCACTTGAATGGATTAATAAATTGTGAGATGTGTATACCATGGAATATTATTTAGCCATAAAACTGGAGATTTTGTATCTTTTGTAACAACCTGAACAGATTTGGAGACCATTTTACTTAGCAAATTACCACAAGAATGGAAAAGCAAGTATTACATGTACTCAGTACTAAATCAAAACTATGAGGTTAACAACTGTGCACTCACATGAAAGAAAAGCTCAATTAAATTCAAGTAGAGGGGTGGAGAGGAAGGGGTTGTGCCACCCACTAGATACATTGTATGGGTGTCTGGCACATAACTATAACTTGAACTTTAAACTTCACAAAAGCAAACTATGTAACTAATGGTATGTACCCTCGTTTTAATCTGAAATATATGTTAAAGAACGAGAGGATGGTTCTTGGATACAAGTGAGTGTGACTATTAAAGGGAACATAAAGAGTTTATGAGGTTATGCAAATATTTACTTTGATTTTATCAATGTAAACATGCTGGTTAAAATATCCTACTACAGTTTTGCAAGATGTTAGTTACCACTGTAGGAAACTGAGCAAAGGTACGTGAGATCTCTATTATTTCTTACAACTCCATGAATCTACAGCTATCTCCAATAGAAAGTTTAATTAAAAAAAAAACAAACTTACTAACTCATTTGGAAATTATTAATCACAAGTATGTTTTGTTATTCAATACATTAATTCAACTCCATTTGTATATCAATTTAGCAGAAAAGCAATTTTGTTTAAGAACTTAATTTTACTTTTAGTAAACATTTATCAAATCCAATGATATCATCTGGACAAGTGGTCAAAATGAGCTAAAAGGTATCAGCAGAATAAGAATAGTGGATTATTATTATAAATAGATAATGAACAAGAAGGTAAATTGCAAGAAGCTTTGGCGATATAAATCCATCATAACTAAGGCTATGGATCAACTGAGTTGATTCAGCCAGCGAAAGAAAGATTGAATGTATCTCAATATCGTATGGGAAGAACTAAAATAAGCAACACTGAAAGAATGCTAAAACATCACAACACCTACACAAAGGTTACTCGCTTGGCAAATACCACGCTCAAGAAACTGAAAAGCCACACCTACAATGTTAATATCCCTAGGAGCAAATATATGCCACTAAATTCATAAAATAAAGCACGAGCATTACGGTCAGGTCATTATTTATTTAATCTTACTTTAGAAAAAAATTTAAACGGTTTGATCATATGTTTGAAGTGGAACATTAGAATCTGTGAGTTCATGTACATGTAAATTGAGAATACTCTACAAGAATAGTGATTACTTTGGGGGATAGGATTATCAAGTGTTGGTAGAATTGCTAAAAGGAACCTGTAACTTACATATTATACACACTGGCATTTTTGAACTTTGTATCAGAACGCATTTCTTTTTGTACTTACTTTAAAAAGAACAAAATGAAAAATATAAAACAAAAAACTCAGATTCTGAGTTAAGTTGTTTTGCAAAAAAATGATTATTTCAACCAAGTGAAAAAATATTAAAATTCTTCATGAGAAAAACCAAGAGAGTAGGAGACAATCATTAAGGAGAATTAATCATAGAAGAGCATCAGCTCCCACTGCACCGATGTGCTGGTAGCTTCGTTATTGTTCTCATACAAAACCTGGGGGAACACTTTTGTAAGAGAAATTCTAAAGGAGTGCTAACAATAATTATAGTATGCCAGGCCTCACTAGGAGTGACGGCTGACTTCTCTTTCCAATCGAGGAAATAGAGATTAGGGCAGAAAAATAAATCACTGGTGCTGGTAATAATAATGCAGTCAGTTTAATAGAGTCTAGAGATAAGAGGGGTTACACTTAAAATTAACTGAAATTTTGCCTCGGTTTTTATTTTATTTATTTTTTTTTCTCTAAAGAGAAACCATAAGCACGACTTTAAACAAATCTGGGCAAGATCATACCAGCTAGCATTTGACTCCATTTAGCAAAAGTGTTTTCTGACAATCGGATTTCTGTATTTCCTTAGGTATAACTTCTTTAGGAAAGGTTTCTGGAGAACCAAAATATAAAGAGTAATCTGTTTTTCTACCCTGTAATAACATCTGGTCAAATAACAGCTTTCCTGTAGCCTCGAGCACTGCTATAATATTGGTTAAGTCTGTTTCTGGAGTTTGGGTGACATAAATTCCTGGAAGCAATGGTGATCACCTAGATTTCAAGATTTGTAGGAAAAGCTGGTTTAGGAAAGAAAGAAAGATGTTACTGAACAAATTAAGCAAAAGCCAAACCCAAAGAACATCAGCTACAACAACAATAAACCTCAAATAAGTTCTTTCTTAATAAACCGTTATCTTTTTCAGATATCATAGCTAATGCTTTTCCATTTATAAAAGCAGAAAGCTAATTATTCAAAGACTGGGCCAAAATAAAAGGAAACAATTTGTTCTTTACAAGTAATAGCAACAACAAAGTTAATCTGGTAGACTTCAGTAGAGAAAATCCAAAAAGTTCTGTTCTTTTTATATACAGGAATTAATCTTTTGTCTGACAGACCAGTTATAGAAGAACCACATTTTTTATAACATGGCCCAGGAGATAAAGAAAATACCTGAATTTCAAAGGGAAAAATCATTCAACTAGAAATCAAAATAGCTGTAATCTGCTACCAAAAAAAAAAAAAATCTACCAACAAGTCTGCTATATCCTATGGGGAGATAAGAAGTCAGGACAGTAAATGTGACACTATAAACTGCTAGGGCCTTATATAGTTCCAGGAGATTTGTGCACTGAAAACAGAGTTGATGATTTGTATAGCTATTTATCTTTCTGAAGAGGGTTCTTTCCTGAAGATTAAGTAAGAACGTATATTACAGTTTTTATTATATCTAAAAACAATGGCTAGCCCCCATTTTATAGTGAGACTCTTCATGGCAATATACATTGTATCTAGGTTAATGATACAGTATTTTTCTCACGAAGTGTGTTTCACACTGGAACTATAATTCTCTTAGTTGTCTTGAAGTTAATTGCTTCCCTACAATGTTTACTTGTATTTAAGTTGCTTTTATCCGTGCCAATATGAATATTTTTTGCAGTTATTTTTGACAGAAAGTGGCTGGCACATGGCTATATTAAGGAACGGAAAGATGGCCAGTGAGAAAGGATGAGATTAAAAAGCTACAGTCCCAGAGGACTCCTTGTGCAGGAGGCTCGCTGTGCTATAGGATATTGGCTATTTCATGAGAGCACTTACACACTTTGAAGCGCCCCTCCTTGTTTCTGATCCCAACAACCCCATTTCCACAGTGTCTACCTAGTTTATACCCTATGAATTGGTGTCCCAGTGAATCCAAATCAAGCAATTATCGCAAACGTACAGAAACCTCTCCAGGGGCAACCACTTACTTTCGTAGACTGGCAATTAAACCCTCCAGTTGAGACCACTAACCTGCACTTGGGAACCCTGGATACATAGCATGAAATTCACCTTGGCCACATGAAGCCTCATTTGTACCTCTTAGGAATGTTAATGCCACCTCCTATGTGACTTTCTTACCCCTCATCCCTCTTGGCAGCAATGACTCAGGTTTCCCAGGTGGCCATTATGGAAGTTTAATAAATTGTTCTTAGATGAATTGCTGAATGAATGAACACAGGTATGCCATGTGAATACATTTTCAGAAATTTTAAATTGTGTCATTGTAACTTTATTGACTTGAAATGATTTTAGGTATATCATAAAATTTTCAGGTAGTACAAAACAATGTATGAATGATGCCTCCTTTCTAAAACAGAACTTAGAACCTATTTATTTATTTTAGAGACAGAGTCTCACTTTATAGCCCTTGGTAGAGTGCTATAGCATCACAGCTCACAGCAACCTCGAGCTCTTGGGCTTAGGCGATTCTCTTGCCTCAGCCTCCTGAGTAGCTGGGACTACAGGCACCTGCCACAACGCCTGGCTATTTTTTGTTGCAGTTTGGTCGGGGCCAGGTTTGAACCCACCATCCTAAGTATATGGGGCCAGCACCCTACCCACTGAGCCACAGGTGCCACCCTCCTATGTATTTTCTACTCGTAACCAAAGTAAATAAAAGTACTTGTATAATAATTCAATTATGTTACCATTTTACATATATGAGGTTTTATTCTATCCAGTTTTTAATCTTAATTTTTATTTAATAAATAAATTATTGTAAATATGTCATCTTGTAAATTATTTATGTCATCACCTACAGAGCTTACTCATCCTTTCTGGCAACTGCACATTTAATGTATGAAATATATAATAGTATCTGAATTGTACTTCTATAATTAGAATACAGGGAAGAAATCAATAAGGTAAATCTCAGGTTTGCAAAATTAGAAACCCAAAGTGTTAAAAAATGTTTTTTCTGTAGTGTTCAAGTGACCTTGAGGGTCTGTGTAAAGATATTAGAAAAAAAAAAAGAATAAAACAAGGCAACAGTAAAAAGAAAAAAGGAAGTAAAACAAAAATTCCTTTTTATTTTTGAATCTCTAGAGAGTAAACTTCTGTTTTATCTTTTCCATAAAATATTCTTCTGGCAAGTAATGAGATGTGTTGCTAAAACCTGACTGTATCCAGACATCGGGAGCAGGGAATTACTAATGATGGCAGACTGGGGAGGCAGGGGTCAGAAGATCAAAGTGACACACACACAGGCCTGCCGAGAGGGAGCAGTTTGATTTCATGTCAACCAGCATTTACTGAGTAATTACTCAGGCAAGATGCTTCCTTGCTTTTAATCTAGAAAGACAAATGACAATTCTACAGAACATATGCTCTGTCCCAGGTGAGTGATTGTAGCTATAATTGATAAAGGAGTATGCTGAAAATATATATATTTTTTACATGTGTTTATTAGGTTTCCACTTTTTGCCTTCACAAAATTAAAAAGGCTTAAAATTTAATAACAATAACAATGTTTAAGATAAGTGCTAGAAACAAAAACCTCATAAAGAACGAAGATAAATACATTCAGAAAAGAAATCAGATGATTGCTACATTGAAATATTAAGCAATAATAATAATAATTCAAAGAAAGTAACATTCACACTGTCAAATAAGAGTATGTCTATTATAGAATGCTTTGACTCTGAGGTTCAGTATGGAGTCATCAGTTAACTTCTGATTTTTTTCCCAAAGTCTCAAAAAATAGACAACTAATATTTATAAATAAAAGTAAAAGATAATTTAAAAAAAAAAGATCATGCCAAATCTTATAGACAGCAGAAAAAGAAGAAATAATTCAAAATCATTCTACTTTATCTGGATACATCTGATACTAAAATTAGGTAAAATATATTATTATAAAGGGGAAATTACAAACATATTTCACTTATAAATGAGGATGCA
>CAUYQV010062936.1:0-19339 GCA_963574575.1 Galagoides demidoff
TACCTACTCCTTTCGCCTGGCTTTCCCACCTCACTGCCTCTACTTTACAAGATTTAACTATTTATGGGGTGTCAGAGAAATGGCATCATGCCCAGCCATTTCAGTAGAGGCGCTAAGAGTGTGGCCCACTGGGTCCTCCAAGCTCTGAAGGGGCTAAAAAGGGTAGACAAAAAACAAGATGAGGGGCCGCAAATTGACATTTCAAGGACAGAGAAATCTAAACAGAATTACTGAATAGGTGCCAACAAAAAACATTAAAACAAATAATACTAAGGTAATAAATTGCCTCATTTATAAACAAAAATATACCTTTACAAACAGAGTAAGTATTCTAACAAATGAACAAATAGAGCCTCGCACTTTAGGCAGGATTATTAAGTTTTTACAGTTTTTATCTAAAAAAATTAAAGTGCGTACTTTCTACTCAGTAAAACCTCCCAAATGTTTAAAACTGCTTTATTCATAACTTTACTAGGACTCAAAAAGTATAACCTACAATATGTTTGTGCCTGACACACACCTAATTAACCTAAGTGGGGGTCCAAGTCTATTTTTCCAGGTTCCCTAAATTATTTCACTGTCTCAAAAAAAAAAAAAATAGCTGGGTGTTGTGGTGAGTGCCTGTGGTTCCAGCTACTCAGGAGGCCGAGGCAGGAGAATCACTTAAGCCTAAGAGCTGGAGGTTGCTGTGAGCTGTGACACCACGGTGCTCTACTAAGTGTGACAAAGTAAGACTCTGTCTCTAAAAAAAAAAAGAAAGAAAGAAAGTAAGCTGCCTGGGTGGTGCCCATGGCTCAAAGGAGTATGGTGCCAGCCCCATATACTGGAGGTGGTGGGTTCAAACCTGGCCCCGGCCAAAAACTGCAAAAAAAAAAAAAAAAAAAAAAGCAAGCTGCCTTTTGCAGATCTTGGCCAAAATGGGAGGGGATTATAAATAAAATAAAATCATTTTTGTGGGGGGCAAACCAGTGTATGTTTTCCACATATTGCTCTATTACCTTACCTGTAATTACCGTCTCCCTAGAATGTAATCATAACCCCACCACACCTAGGACCTGTGCTCAAGGCTTCTTGGGTATAGCTCTGGGTCATGGTCCTCAAAAGAATGAACCTCTAAATTATTTTACAGATATGGCTTCTTTTCCATTGACAACTTGTACTATTCTTTCTACTTTTCTGCAGGATTGGAATTTTCAAAATAATGAATTTCCTATTTCTTTTCTTTTTTTTTTTTATTTGAGACAGAGTTTCATTATGTCGCCCTCAATAGAGTGCTATGGTGTCACAGCTCACGGCAATTTCAAACTCTTGAGCTTAAGCAATTCTCTTGCCTCAGCCTCCCAAGTAGCTGGGACTACAGGCGCCCACCACAACACCTGCCGATTTTTTGTGGTAGTTGTCATTGTTTAGCAGGCCCAGGCCGGGTTCAAACCTGCCAGCCTTGGTACATGTAGCCAGCACCATAACCACTGCGCTATGGGTGCCGAGCCTGAATATCCTATTTCAAAACTAAAATTAAAAGCTTGTTTAGGGTGGTGCCTATGGCTCAGTGAGTAGGGCGCCAACCCCATATACTGAGGGTGTCAGGTTCAAACCCGGCCCTGGCCAAACTGCAAGAAACAATAGCCGGTTGTTGTGGCGGGCACCTATAGTCCCAGCTACTCAGGAGGCTGAGGGAAGAGAATCACCTAAGCCCCAGAGCTGGAGGTTGCCTTGAGCTATGATATCACAACACTCTACAGAGGTCGACAAAATGATACTTTATCTCTAAAAAAAAAAAAAAAGCTTATTTACAACCACATTCAACATTCAATACTTGCAATTATGAGATTACACTCCCACTCTGAGGGAATTATCATGAAACAAATGAATCATTAGGTTACATTTGTTTCCCTCCTTAAATATTGATTTGGTCAGGGGACCACTATAAATTGCCTCATGGCTTATTTTCAGCTGCTACAAAGTCCTGGACATTATTAAGTCACAATAAGACAAACTTACAAGGAAAGATATATATATGATATTTTACTCCCTTCTTTCTTTTCCTAATTATGGAGAGTAGAAGTGTTCAGAGAGCCAAATGGATAAGTAGACTTTGGTAGCGTAACAATCCATCAAAGTTACCAAGACAAAAGGCTGTTTGTAGATGCTGCACTCTGAGGAACCCGAAAAATGAAAACCTCCTAGTGAACAGAAAGATTGATGCTATCCTTCTAAGTAAAAATCAGAAACAAAGTTGAACTTGACCTAGAGCAGCGGTTCTCAACCTGTGGGTCGTGACCCACAGGAATTGCATTAAAGGGTTGCGGCATTAGGAAGGTTGAGAACCACTGACCCACTCTGGTGGCATACCTCCAGAGTGGAGACTATGCACCTCGGCAGCTTCACTCCCTTTTAGCTTATTATGTTCTTCCTGTTCTCTGCTGGGTGGAAAGAGATCATTATTAGCAACGTAATGCACCAAGCTTGCTATTAGCAAGACAAGCAAGTTTGTTTTGGTGCTCCACTTTGAAGGACCTTAAGCCTTCCTCTTGTGAAGATACAGACTAAATTGCCCTCCCAGGAAGAAAGGTCCTCTTGGCTCAGCGCCTGTGGCTGAAGTGGCTAAGGTGCCAGACACATACACCTAAGGTGGGGGGTTCGAATCCAGCCCGGGTCCACCAAACAACAATGATGGCTGCAACCAAAAAATAGCCAGGTGTGGTGGCGGGTGCCTGTAGTCACAGCTACTTGGGAGGCTGAGGCAGGAGACTCACTTGAGCCCAGGAGGTGGAGGTTGCTGTGAGCTGTGATGTCACTCTACCCAGGGGGACAGCTTGAGGCTCTGTCTCAAAAAAAAAAAAAGAAAGAAAGAAAGGTCATCTTGATCTCAAGTGACTATTTGCCCGATTAGGAGGTCTGAGAAGCAAAATATCCTAGAGGAGACTACAGCACTAAGGACTAGAGAGAAATAGGGTTCCCAAATAGTCAATGAAAACTTTTTAAAAAAATAAACCATGATAGGCTGGGCTTGATCTCTCTCTCCTGAAATTTTAGCACTTTAGGAGGCTGAGGCAGGAGAATTTCTTGAGCTAGGAGATCAAGACCAGCCTGAGCAAGAGTGAAACCTCCATGTCTACTAAACATAGGGAAAAAGTTAGCTTGGGCGGTGCCTGTGGCTCAAAGGAGTGGGGGCACCAGCCCCGTAAGCCAGATGGGGTGGGTTCAAACCCAGCCCCAGCCAAAAACTGCAAAAAAAAAAGTTAACTTGGTGTGTGGTCTGTGCCCATAGCCCCAGCTAATCTGGAGGCTGAGGCATGAGGATCACTTGTTGGATCGGCTCAGAAGTTGGAGGTTGTTGTGAGCGAGGCTCAGAAGTTGGAGGTTGCTGTGAGCGAGGCTGATGCTGTTATCAGAATTGTTGAACCAGGTTTTTGTCTCATGAGTCCAGGAATTCAGGTGCAAGTGGAGCAACAGTTTGTTAAAACGAAGTTTAAGGGCAAGTTTGGAAATTACTGGAAGAGCGGGGAAGAGGAGAGCAAAAAAGCCTCAGCACAGTGTGCACAGAGGGGAACAGGAGTTGTTTTGAAAGAAAACTAAAAATTAAGATTATATATAGTGTCTGACTTTCTTTATCTTCTTTGTGTGTAAGGAAGTGGAACCTATGTTCTTTTATGTCTTAATTTCTGTTCTTTGTGTCCTCACTTCTGGCATCAAGTGCCTAAATATTAAGTTAAAATTTAATCTATTGTATGTTGTGAGACTTCTACGAAGGACTCCTCACAAACATCCTGGTTATTTATTACTCTGACCAAATGCCTTGATGTGGTTCAAAGGACCTGTGCTCTTGCTTTCTGTTATGTGGGCTGTTCCAACTTCCCAACTGCGTCCGGCCCTGAGGCTCTGTTTCAAAAATAAATACAGTCAAGCGAGGTGGCTCACACCTGTAATCCAAACCACCGGGAGGCCAAGGCAGGGGGATTGCCTGAGCTCACAAGTTTGAGACCAGCCTGAGCGACAGCGAGACCACCACCCCCCAAAAAAAAATAGCAGGGCATTGTGACGGGTGCCTGTCATCCCAGCTACTCAAGAGGCAAGAGAATCGCCTAAGCCTAGGAGTTGGAGGTTGCTGTGAGCTGCAACGTCAGAGCACTCTACCGAGGGCGACAAAACAACACTCTTCTCTCAAAAAAGAAAAAAACAGGGTGGCACCTGTGGCTCAGTGAGTAGGGCGCTGGCCCCCATATACCAAGGGTGGCAAGTTTAAACCCAGCCCCTGCCAAACTACAAGAAAAAATAGCTGGGCGCTGTGGTGGGCGTCTGTAGTCCCAAGTTCTCAGGAGGCTGAGGCAAGAGAATCGCTCAAGCCCAAGAGCTGCAGGTTGCTGTGAGCTGTGATGCCAAGGCACTCTATCAAGGGCAACAGAGTGAGACTCTGCCTCAAAAAAATAAATAAATAAATAAAACATTGATAATGGAATACAGGTTCCGGAGCTAAACTGCCTGGTTTGGAGTCCCAATTCTGTTTCTTCATCAGTCCAATGTTTACTAGCTGAACCATCCTGGGTGAGACATTTAACCTCTCTGTGCTTCAGTTTTCTCCCACGGAAAACAGAGATAATAATTATAGCACCTACCTCATAGCTCTATACGAAGGATTAATGTGCTGATACATACAATGCATACAGTAAATACTTGTGAACTAATGTAAAATCTCAAGGCTCTCCCCCTCAGCGACAGACTGACAGGACCCTCTCTTGGCCAAGAGGATCTCTAAATCTGAGCCGCTAGCCATGGGAAAGGATATTGGACATGCCTGTCATCAACCTTCCCTTAGTTAGAGATGTGACTCACTAATAGGCCTAAGGCTATGCAAAACCTACCTTCAGGCTCTCAATATACATAACAAATCAGTTAGGTCTGCCGGTGGTAGTCTAACAGACCTTTTATTTATTTATTTATTTATTTTGAGACAGTCTCGCTTTGTGCCCTGGGTAGAGAGTAGCCTGGAGACATAGCTCACAGCAACCTCAGACTCTTGGCTCCAGCCATCCTCTAGCCTCAGCCTCTTGAGTAGCTGGGACTCTGGCCCCCGGCCCCCGCCACAATACCCAGCTAATTTTTCTATTTTTAGTAGAGACAAGGTCTCACTCTTGCTCAGGCTGGACTCAAACTCCTAAGCTCAAGCAGTCTACCCATCTCAGCCTCCCAGAGTGCTAAGATTACAGACATGAGCCATGGCGCCCTGTTTATCCCACTGTTCTTTCCTAAAGCTGACTTTCTTTTTCTTTTTTTTTGAGACAGAGTCTCATTATGTCATCCTCAGTAGAGTGCCGTGGTGTCACAACTCACAGCAACCTCAAACTCTTGGGCTTAAGTGATTCTTCTGCCTCAGCCTCCCAAGTAGCTGGGAATACAGGTGCCCGCCACAACACTCGGCTATTTTGTTGTTGTTGTAGCTGTCATTGTTATTTGGCAGACCCAGGCCAGCTTTGAACCCACCAGCCCAGTGTATGTGGCTGGCACCCTAATTGCTGAGCTACAGGTGCTAAGTCAAGCTGACTTTCTGAGTATTGTGAATAGAACTGCCTACACCCAGAGCTAGAGCTAGTGTATGTATCCTTATGCCCATACATGTCCCCAAGTTTGTTTGGTCCTTTTGCCCTTTTTCTGTGTTTCTTTGGTTTGAGGATTACACTGATTCACATGCAACCCCTTAGTGAAGCCATAAAGATATGCAAATACTATTTTCTTTTTCTCTTTCCTTTTTTTTTTTTTAGACAGAACCTAACTCTGTTGCCCAGGCTAGCGCACCATGACGTCAGCTGGTTCCCAGCAACTTCAGCCTGGTGAGTAGCTTAAACTACAGGCAGCTTCCACCACACCCAACCACATTTTTTTCAATTTTTGTAACAAGACTCCATCTCTTCTAAAAATGAAAAAGTTAACCAGGTTGGGGGGGAGGTATAAAAAAAATGGTTAACCAGGTATACTGGTGCACTCCTGTAGTTCTTGCTGCTTAGCAAGCTGAGAAAAGAGGATCTGCTGAGCCCAGGAAGATAGTCTTGAATCCAGGAGTTCAAGGTTGCCATGAGGTATGATTCTGTCCACTACATTACAGCCTGGTTGGCAGCAGGAGATCCTTTCTCAAAAAAGAAAAAAAAAAAGAGCTTGGTGCTTGGTGTGGTAGCTCATGACTGTAATCCTAGCACTCTAGCACTCTGGGAGGCTAAAGTGGATGGATTGCTTGAGCTTGGGAGATTGATACTAGCCTGAGCAAGAGTGAGACCCCATCTCTACTAAAAATAGAAAAACTAGCCAGGCATGTAGCAGGTGTCTATAATCCCAGCTTCTTTGGAGGCTGAGGCCAAAGGGTCTCTTAAGCCCAAGAGTTTGAGGTTGCAGACCAGGCATGGTGGCTCATGCCTGAAATCTCATCACTCTGGGAGGGTGAGGTAGGTGGATTGCCTGAATTCACAGGTTGGAGACCAGCCTGAGCCAGAGTGAGACCTCATCTGTAAAAACAGCTGGGCACTGTGGTAAGGGCCTATAATCCCAGCTACTCGGGAGGCTGAGGCAAGAGAATCACTTGAGCCCAAGAGTTGGAAGTTGCTGTGAACTGTGAGGTCACATCACTCTACTGAGGGTGACAAAGTGAAACTGTCTCAAAAAAAAAGGAAAAAAAATTGAGGTTGCTATAGGCTATGATGCTTCAATGGCACTCTACCCAGGGCAGGAGAGTAAATAATGAAAAAAAAAGAAAAGAAGAAAACTGGCTCAGCACCTGTGGCTCAAGTGGCTAAGGCGCCAGCCATATACACCTAAGGTGGTGGGTTCAAATCCAGCCCAGGCCTGCCAAACAACAATGACAGCTGCAACCAAAAAATAGCCAGGCGTTGTGGTGGGTGCCTGTGGTCCCAGCTACTTGGGAGGCTGAGCCCAGGAGTTAGAGGTTGCTGTGAGCTGTGATGCCATGGCACTCTACCCAGGGGGGCAGCTTGAGGCTCTGTCTCAAAAAAAAAAAAAAAAAAGAAAGAAAGAAAGAAAAGAAAAGAAGAAAACTAATAGGGATGGAGAATTTGGATTTCAAATTCAAGAGACAACTTAGAGACATAGAAATGTAGGGATTTGGGGACAGGGAGACCATTCCCATGGTTTCCAGTTTATATTTATTTATTTATTTATTTTGAGACAGAGTCTAACTTTGTCACCCTCAGTGACATGCTCTGGCATCATAGCTTACAGCAACCTCTAACTCTTGGGATCAAGTGATCCTCTTGCCTCAACCTCCTGAGTAGCTGAGACTACAGGCAGTAGCTACAAGACGGGGTTGTTTATTAGAGGTGGGGGCTCGCTCTTGCTCAGTCTGGTCTCAAACCTGTGAGCTCAGGCAATCTATCTGCCTTGACCTCCCAAAGTGCTAGGATTAAAGGCATGAGCCACCGTGCCCAGCCCCATGATTTCCAGTTTAGCAAACAGAGGAGATAATGCCACTAACCAAAGTAGAGAAATATGTTTGGGACTAGGGAATGGCTAAGTTGGGTTTTGAATAACTTAAACTATCTAAACAAACATTAATTATTATCATCCCTGTTCCACACATTTGCTTTTAAAAAGTAGTAGCAGTGCCTTGTAATAAGAGGAGTGATATAGAAGAATAAAGATTATCTGTAAAGACAAAAGCCAAGTTATAATGCAACTAGGAACATGGCAAAGGTGAACATTTCTAAGCCATTAAGGACATCAGCTGTTTCTAGGTAAGGTCAACACAGAAAATCAGTTGACTAGTTGCTCCCTGCCCTTGTCTGTTGTTCCTAGTGGATCTGGGCATGGCCAATAAAGCCTTTCAGGGAGGCCTGGCATCCAATGTTGAGAATGAGAACTGACTCCTGGGTCATGTGGCAGAGGAGGAGACTCTGGGAACACAAGTCAGGACATCATGAGCACCCAGCACAATTTATGAAGAATCCAGGGTCTCAGAGAATTGCTCAATTCCAAGGCTCATTATAGACACACTGTGCCTCTGCGCAGCTCAGCTGTGGAACTAAATGAGGCCCATATCTATGAGGCGAGGAAGATCTACAGGCAAACAATACCGTATAGGTACTATCAGAGGGAAAATAACTGCTTAGAACCCAGCCAGAATTTACCCCAGGCTAGCCAATGCTTTGTCTCTGTTATAATAATCCTCAGTACCCACTCCAGGTTTGATTATTTCTATTCCGTGCCATAAACCCCATGCTTCTGTGCATTCCTCCCAGGCTAACTCAACCTCTCACAAATACCTTCAAACCCTCCACTGCGTCCTCTGTAACCTGTTTAGCACTTACAAATTCCCCCTATGTCTTCAACAGCTTCACAAAACCTACTGTTAAACTAAATTCGGCCTGAGGTTACCTCCGTACTCTGATGGAACTGCACCAGCTTGGTAGGTAAACAAAGCCTAACTAGTACATACTCCTAACAGCTAAGTCTCAGCCAATCACAGGCTGCCAACCCACCAGCCCCTGCCCAAATAACACAGAGGCAGAGCTGTAACCAATCAAACTGTTTCTGCACCTGGCTTCCATTTCCTGGCTATAAATACTGGCTGCATACTTTGCAGAATTCACAGAACCTCTTCCGGTCCTCATGGCTTTCTGACTCAGGTATCCTTCTTTGCTCAGATTAATTCTTTTTTAACACTATTCTTACTTCCTAACCTATCTGATAATGTTTTTGCGGGTGCAGCCCTGTCCCATATAAACTGTTGAATCTATCACACCTGGCATGCCACTGGGACAGGTGGTAGACTCAACATCCTTGCTCCACCTGCTGGTCACACACCTGAGTTCTACTTACGCTAAGTCTTCTTTTCCAAGTTCTCTAGAGCATCTTAGATTGTCAATATCCGTACGTGGAGCCATCCGACGCATTGTCCTCTCATTTCCTTGAAAGTTTCTTCTCCATTCCCCTTCATCTTCACTCTATGGTGGTGACCAACTCTCATGGGCACACCCTTACACTTAGCTGTCACCCCTAACTCTTCTACTGCTAAAGCATCTTTTAGCCCACCCATCACTGTTACAGTTTGTCCTCCATTATAGTTTGGCTACCAGTTCCAAGATGTTATTCTTTCCTGGTAATTTATTCATACATAAGATGTTATTTACTTTCAGAGCATTTCAACTTGTACCATATTTCTCAAAGTGTAGTCCAAGGATCAGCAGGAGTAAGTTGATGATGGGTGAGGAGGGCTGGAGGGTCGTAAAACTTGTAATCTGAAAAAGAGCACCGTGTGATTCTAAGGTACACGAAAGCTTGAGAACCACTAATTAAAGGGCCCCTGACTTGCTCAGTTAAAACAGCCAGCCAGTAGACATTTACTGTCATTTTTGTTCTTTCCCCCGACTGGATACTCACCATAATCCTGGATAAAACATGGTTTATTTTATTTTACTCATTTATTTCTTTTTCTCTTTATTTATTTTGAGTTTTTATGGGTAGAGTGCCATGGTGTAGTAGCTCACAGCAACTTTAAATTCCCGGGTTTAAGCAATCCTCTTGCCTCAGCCTCCTCAGTGGCTGGGACTACAGGCATGCACCACCATGCCCAGCTAATTTTTCTATTTTTTTAGTAGAGACAGGGTCTCACTCTTGTTCAGAATGGACTCATACTCCTGAGGTCAAGCAATCCACCTGCCTTGACCTCTCAAGAGTGCTAGGATTACAGGCAGGAGCCACTGAGCCTAGCCCTCTTTTTTTTTTTTTTTTTTAAATCTAGGGGGTACAAGATGAATTTCCATTACTAACACACACACACACACACACACACACACACCCAGTATAGTTGTGGAGTCTGGGCTTTTGGTGTATCTGTTACCCAAGTACTGTACGTTGTACTCTATAGTAACTTTTCATCCCTCACTCCTTCCCATCCTCCCTCATTGTGAGTTTCCAGTGTCCATTATACCACCTGATGGGCTCTTGTGTAGCCATAGTTTAGCTTCCACGTATAATTGAAAATATGTGGCATTTATTTTTCTGTTCAGGGAGGTTATGGGTGGCCACATTCCATCACGCTTTGCAGGCCACTGTAAAGACTAGAGTGTTTTGTCTGAATAAAATGGGAAACCATTGCAAACTTTTAAGTAGAGGAGAGACATAATTTGACATTTTTTAAAACATCTGCTCATCTGCGTCATGTAATATAGACAAGCAGTGGAGAAATCAAGAAACTATTGCAGTAATGCAGGCGAGGCATGAGGGTGGTCTAGACCATGCTGGCAGGTGTGGAAGTCATAGGATGAATATCTGTTTAACCTAAGTTGTGGCTTTCATTACAGCCTGCATTAAATGCATGGCTGATAAGCTTCTGCGTGGAGTTTTTGTACCTTGGGTTTCAGGGAATGATAGTTATGGAAAGGGGGTAGGGAAGGTCTGAGTTACCAAGGAGACAAAGAGTCACGCAGGTAAAAATCTTAGAAGGTTCTAGGCCTCCAGGCCTCTGGCGCAGCAAAAATTCTGCAGCCAAGCCCACCAGCCGCTTCCCAGTGACCATGCGCAACAGGCAGGTGGGAGCCTATGGAAAGCACAGGACTTTCGGAGAGACTGACGAGCGCGTTCGGGGAACTGCAGTTCGGCGCCCTGCGCAGGCGCAGTGCTGGCCGCGGGCTTGCGCGCGCACTCTCTGCGGGACAAGCTTCTGGAAGCTCACTGCGGTGGTGCTGGTGCTGGCTGCGGATGCTGGTGCAGGTATCGGTTGTCTCAGGCCCCTAGTTTGGGGGCTTCGGCCGGGTGGCCGGCTCGGAGGGCTCACCTGGGGCCGGGTGGGTGCCGAGAGCAGCCGAGCGACTTCCCTGTGCGCTGCGGATGCTGCTGCTTCTGTGGGAGGTGGGAGCCCAACTGCGGGACGGAGACTAGGGCTTCCCCCGTCCCTCCCTGCGCCAGGGGTTAGCCGCTTCAGTGCTGTTGGCTTTTTGTGCGAAATAATGGGTTGTTTTGTGTGTGTTTGGGCTGGGGGGGGGGGCCCTTTCCCAGCTACATTCCTGGTATCAGGTACCAGTAGCACCTCTTTTCCCCAGTCGTGGTAACCAAAAATGTCTCCAGACATTGCCAAGTGACCCCACGGGGGTGTGCAGGGACAAAATCTCTACTCTTTTCTCCCTGCCGTCGAGAACCTCTGACTGCGTCACATTTTCACTAACCCTGTCAGTCACTGCGGAGCCACAGGTACCCAGCACGGCTCCAGGTACATGGTGGGCGCCTGATATTTGGGAGAGGAATAACCGATGTCATATGTGTGCTGTGACGCCTAATATTTAGCAGAGGATTAAATGCTGTCGTGTGGGCTTTCTCTGTGCCAGGTTTTGTGCGCAGAGATGGGTAGTTACTGGTATGATTATGGCAACAGGAGGCCCGCATCTTCTCCCTCGCCACATTGTAGTACCATCCCCGGCCGTATTGTTGTTTCCTGGACCCTCTGTGAGGCTGAGGACCCTTTCAGGGCTGTCCACCGCTGGCCCCTCGGTGCCGCATTCTCTGCACCATTGTAGTTGTTCAGTCATTCGTAGACTGAATGAATGCACGCTACACGGGGCAGTCTGTGTGCAAAGGAGTGCTTTCGGATCAAAGAAGGCGTCACACAAGAGGTGACAGTTGAAAGGAGTCAAGCTTTAAGGAATGAATAAAAGTTTGGAAAGAGAGATTAAGAAGGCACCGTTTTGAGGAGAGGGAATAGCCCTGGTGCAAAGTGTGGGAGGCTACAGAGTGTCTGGGAATGGAGAGCTTTTTCTTTATGGATGCATTGTCCATCAGGGGATCAGAGGGGTTGCCGGGGCTTAAGAGGTGAGGTCATCCGTGCACTGTTTTTGAAGATCATTATGCATGGTCTCTGCGTTTGGACTTTATCTGAAGACAGTTGGCCAGTGAGGCGGACATAGGCAAGAGCGATAGGATCATATTTTGTAGATTAGAAAGAATATTTTTGGCTACAGTGAAGAAGCCTGTACTAAGGTAGTTGCTGTAGGATAGAATGGAGAGGTTTTTAGGAAATAAAGTCACCAGAACTTGGTTATTATGTGAGAAGAAAGGAAGACGAGAAATGTGAGAGTCAAATATGAAATCAGCCTTTTGAGCTGAAATACTGGTGAGAAATGTGTGTCATTGAAAGGGGGCAGACAAGACCATGTTAAACAGGCTTGTAATGGGGAGTCCCCTTGTAACAGTGGGCCTTTTTTATTTTGTGTGTATGTGCGTCACGGCTGGTGGAGTGCTCTGACGTCACAGCTCACAGCAACCTCTAATTCTGGGGCTCAGGCGATTCTCTTGCCTCAGCCTCCCAAGGAGATGGGACTATAGGCGTGAGCCATGGCACTCAGCCCTCAGTAGGCCTTTTCTGATAATTTTTGCGAGGTGGGTGGATTGCCTGAGCTCACGAGTTCAATGCCAGCATGAGCCAGAGCCAGACCTCATCTCTAAAAATAGCCCTGTGTCGTGTCATCCCAGCTACTTGGGAGGCTGAGGCAAGAGAATCGCTTGAGCCCAAGAGTTTGAGGTTGCTGTGAGCTATGATTCCACGGCACCCTACTGAGGGCAACAAAGTGAGACTCTGTCTCAAAAAAAAAAAGAAAGAAAGAAAGAAAATTGTTCTTTTATGTAGTAGTTAAGTAGGGCCTTCCTAGGCTTCTGAGGATATATGTATGAATCTCTATATCTGAACCAAACCAATAGGGTTAACAACAATTGGTGTCACTTATTTAACATTTTATTATTTCTTTTTGACAGTTTCCGGAAGACTATCGAGTGATTTCCTGGAACCTTGACATTTTGCTGTGTATAGTGCCTGCTGGTGGACTGTACTGATATTCAGCTAGACTCTAAAGGGGTCTGGCTTCCTGTTTGTGATACAAAATGCAGGCTGTAGTGCCCTTGAACAAGATGACAGCCATCTCGTCAGACCCTCAAACTCTGGCCACGAGTGAACAAGACGCAGTCCTAAGAATGGACACTTCTGAGAACCAAGCTGTTTCAGGAGGAAACACTGTTCACCCAGAGTCTTTCAGACAGAGGTTCAGATGGTTTCGTTACTCAGAAGTAGTTGGGCCCAGGAAAGCCCTGAATCAACTCTGGGAGCTCTGCACTCAGTGGCTGAGACCAGACATTCACACCAAAGAACAGATATTAGAGCTTTTGGTGTTTGAGCAATTCCTCACCAGTTTGCCTGGGGAGACCAGAATGTGGGTAAAGTCACAACATCCTGAGAGTAGTGAGGAAGTGGTGACCTTAGTAGAGAATTTGACGCAGATGCTTGAAGAAAAAGGTGAGATTTAAGATGGAGGGAGGAGGTGGGAGAAATCCCCTTAGGGTTTGAAAGTAAACCCAAAAGAAAGCAATTTACTGCTAAGTCTAAGTTTTGGAGTTGGGACTGGGTTTGAATTGACCTTGCTGTTCACTGTGTGATTTGGGGCGACTTAGGTAGCCTCTCAGAATTTAAATATTTCCATCTGTAGATGGAAATACCAGGAAATACCATCTTTTTTGTAGTTTTCTTATAAAAGTTAAATAAGGTATAATATGTGGTGGATGCTCAAGAAATATTAATTTCTTTTCCTTCCCCTTGAAGAACACAGGAGAGAAAGAAGTTATTTTGCCAAAGTGTTTGGAGTCACAAGCATCTCAATAAGTCTAGGCCTCAGCTTCTAGCTCCAGTGTATGTACCAATAAATTGCTGGAACAGGACCATCCAGTGTATTTGTTGATGGAAATGTATCTTGCACTGTTTTGCAATTCAACTTAAGCACATAACAGATGGCTAGTACAAATGGGGAACTGGTTAACATCTACCCTGTTTTTATAGTGCAACTCCAGTCTTAGGAGAAGAACAACTGAGTTATACAAGGTGGCCATAAAGTTCATGTGTATTTTTTAAATTTTAAGTTGCACATGAACTTTATAACCACCCTGTATTTTTTTTTTCTTTCTTTTTTTTTGAGACAGTCTTACTGTGTCGCCCCTGTTTGAGTCCTATGGCATCACAGCTCACAGCAACCTCAAACTCTTTGGGCTTAAGCGATTCCCCTACCTCTGCCCCCAAGTAGCTGGAACTGCAGGTGCCCCCCCCACCCCCCCAATGCCTGATTATTTTTAGAGATGAGGTCTCTCTTTGTCTCAGGCTAATCTCAAACCTGTGAGTTCAGGCAATCCAACTGCTTGGGATTACAAGTATGAGCCAGTGCCCCGGGCCAAGTTTTTTTTTTTTTTTTGAGACAGGCTCATTTTGTTGCCCTGGGCTGTGGTGTCACAGCTCACAGCAACCTCCAGCTCCTGGGCTTAGGCAGTTCTCTTGCCTCAGCCTCTGGAGTAGCTGGGACTACAGGGGCCCACCACAACAGCCAGTCTATTTTTTGTTGCTGTTTGGCTGGGGCAGGCACCCTACACACTGAGCCACAGGTGCCACCTTTGTGTGGAGACCTTTTTAATAAAGAATTGATATCTAGCGTTCTGTAAGGTAGAGTTTCCTTCATCTCTTTTTTCTGTTTGATGACAATTCTACTTCTTAATTTTTGTTTGCCTGTCTAATCAATAAAGCTGTCTAAAATTCTTTTTACTAGAAAATAATACATGATTTGAAAAATAGTTTTCCCTTATTTGAAAAAGAGCTGGTGACATCTGAGGGTATTTAATACATTTAGTGCATGTGTGTTCAGGTGCTGCTTTTTGTCTTTAGGAATCCGTGGGTGATCCCAGAGGTAGAATCTGTTCTTGAGACCAGCTTTGTGCTTTAATTCAGAACATACTTTGGAGTGACTTGAGGCTAGGAAGAATGAAGAAAACAAATTAATAGACAAAAGGAATATGCTGTTTTACTTTAATACACCTTTTAAATTAGAAATATTTCAAAGCTCACTGTGCAAATTAGTTTAAAACTGAGGCTATGTGGAATGAAAAAAAAATTAGCTTTTGTGAATTTAGGAATTGAAAGGATTTTTATTTGCAGTAGGGTAAAAAGCCTGGATTTTCTTAAGAAACTGTCTGGCAATTCTGTTTTAAAGAATGGAGAAACTTTTTGTTTCTTTTGACCTTTTTATCCAGATGGGCTCACTGTTCTTTTAACCCATGTAATTTCCTAGATGACTAGAGCTGTAAGAGTATCTTTTGTTAAAATATTTGGCCTTTTGTCCTGAGTTCCTGAAACAGCTTCCAAACAGCTCTAAGAGCTGTAAAGGGAGAAGGCAGTCTTTTTGTTATTTATAACAAGCGCCTTTTAACCGTACTGGAATTTATGTTAATGAGGTGAGTTTTTGGCCAATCCCTAGATAACTGTTGGGTGGGGGGACTGGTTGCCAGGGGAACCAACCTGGTGTTTTGAGGGTTGGAACTCAGCCCCACCCCCCACCTCCGCCTAGGAGAGAGGGACTGAAGGTTGAATTGATCAAAAGTGACCAATGATCTAATCAATCTTACTTGTGTATGAAGCTTCAATAAAAACCCCAAAGGGCAGTGTTGGTGAGAGTGTCGAGGTACCTGAACACTGTTCAGGTGGAGGTTCCAGGGATTGATATGCCTGGAACAGGCATGAAAGCCAGCCCCCTTGCCTCTTCCCAAATGCCTTGCCCTATGTATGAGTCTGTCAATCTAAAATAATCAAAAGTCTTGGAATCTAGTGAGAAGAATTTCTTCAACCAGGGACATATCTACACCAGAGAATTGTGATGAGTGCTCCCAATGTGGGGGAAAGCAAAGATGGTTTATATAGGCAAAAGGGCTGAACAGAATTACATTTTCTTTTCTTTGTTTTGAGACAAAGCCTCAAGCTGTCGCCCTAGTTAGAGTGCTGTGGCATCACAGCCACAGCAACCTCAAACTCTTGGGCTCATTCTCTTGCCTCAGCCTCCCAAGTAGCTGGGACTACAGGCACCCGCCAGAATGCCTGGCTAGTTTTTTTGTTTTTGTTGTTGTAGTTGTCATAGTTTTAGCTGGCCTGGGCCAGATTCGAACCCGTCAGCCTTGGTGTATGTGGCCGGTGCCCTCCCCACTGAACTATGGGCACCGCCAGGGGTTTCTCGCTTTTTTTGCTCAGGCTGGTCTCAAATTCGTGAACTCAAGCTATCCACCTTCCTCGGCCTCCCAGAGTGCCAGGGTTACAGGCTTGAGCCACCAAGCTGGCCAGAATTAGATTTTCCATGCAGAAGCTAACTTGCAGGTA
Source organism: Galagoides demidoff (assembly GCA_963574575.1). Taxonomy (NCBI): domain Eukaryota; kingdom Metazoa; phylum Chordata; class Mammalia; order Primates; family Galagidae; genus Galagoides; species Galagoides demidoff. The sequence goes on from CAUYQV010062936.1 coordinate 16,166, forward strand.
TAAGATATAATTGGTAACTATTGATTACATTCTAAGTGGGTTGCTTAACTTTTTTTTTTTTTTTGCAGTTTTTGGCAAGGGATGGGTTTGAACCCAATATCTCCAGTTGCTTAACATTTTATTGTATAGAGGTAACAATCGCGAGGGTCTCTGTCTCCAACTTTAATAGTCTAGATTTGAATGAAGAACAGAGAATCTGGTTAATGTATAGCATCTCAACACAAAAGTCAGGAAGCAGCATGCACAAGAAAGATACCCTGGTATGTGGGTCAGTTTCCAGGGTTTAACATTCCTCCTTGACATAATAAATTTGGAAGATCTTGAGATTTTATTTTCTTTTTACACATCTCTTCCATTTGGCCTTTCATCGTATCCTTTGTAATATCCTTTATAATAAACCAATAAATGTAGGTAAAGTGTTTCTCTGAGTTTTGTGAGCCACACTAGCAAATTACTGTAACTTAGGGAGTGGTGGGAACCCCTACTTTTAGTTGGTTGGGCAGAAGTTCGGGAGGTCTAGACTTGAGAGTGGCATCTGAAATGAGGGGGCAATCTTCAAGGGACTGAGCCCTTCCCTCTGTGGGATCTGATGATTGTCTCCCAGTCGATAGTTACAGAAATGAATTAAAGTAGAAGACACCTAGCTGTCTGCCGGAGATCTGCTGCAGAACTATTTGTTTGCTATGGGGTGACACATCTGGGATCACAGAAGCATTCATTGTATTAAGAGTATAGTAGGACAAACTGACTTTTTTCCCTGGGTATCTCAAAATAGATGTATGTAAGGATTTTTAGCTTGAGGAATTCATTTGAAAGACTGGACTGTTTTTTCCCCCCTTCTTTCTAGATCCAGTCTCTCAAGATTCTGCCCTCTCCCAGGAAGAGAACTCAGAAGAAGATAAAATGGTTGCTGTTCCTCCAGATACTGAGGCCTCTGTAAGTTTCCTTCCACTGGCTGCCACTCATAAGTGAATACTTAATTGAGTGCCTACTGAGTGGTATAAAGATAGAAAAAGAATTAAGACAGTCTCCATTTCAAAGAATTTACACCTCATTTTGCCCGTGCAATTTTATTTCAGTTTGCAGACTGTTTCACAAGTCTGACTTTTTTTTTTTTTTTAGATTTGTTTATTTATTATTTATTCATTTATTTTTTGAGACGGGAGCCTCAAGCTGTCCCCCTGGGTAGAGTGTTGTGGCATCACAGCTGACGGCAACCTCCAACTCCTGGGCTCAAGCAAGTCTTCTGTCTCAACCTCCCGAGTAGCTGGGACCACAGGTGCCCGCCACAACACCCAGCTATTTTTTGGTTGCAGCTGTTGTTGTTTGGCGGCCCCTGCTGGATTTGAACCCGCCCCTTTGGGTATACGTGACTGGTGCCTTAGCCACTTGAGCCACAGGCACCGAGCCACAAGTCTGACTCTAATTAAAAACATTTACTAATGGCTCAACGCCCGTAGCACAGTGGTTACAGTGGCTGGCCACATGCACCAAGGCTGCTGGGTTTGAACTTGGCCTGGGCCAGCTGGACAACAGTGGCAATTGCAACAGAAAAATAGCCAGGCGTTGTGGTAGACGCCAAAAGTCCCGGCTACTGGGAGGCTAAGGCAAGAGAATCATAGAAGCCCAGGAGTTTAAGGTTGCTGTGAGCTATAAGGCCATGGCACTCTACCAAGGGTGACATAAACTCTGTCTCAAAAAAAAAAAATTAACTAAAATTCAATAATTACTTTTGACAAAATTAGTCAGATGGAAATGGAATTTTTAATATATATATATATATATGTATTTTTATTTTTATTTTTTTTTTTTTTGAGACAGAGTCTATGTCACCCTTTGTAGAGTGCTATGGCATCATAGCTCACAGCAACCTCCAACTCTTGGGCTTAAGCGATTCTCTTGCCTCAGCCTCCCAAGTTGCTGGGACTACAGGTGCCCACCACAATGCCTGGCTATTTTTTTTGTTGCAGTTTCATCGTTTATCAAGGTCAGGCTGGGTTTGAACCTGCCACACTCAGTGCATGTGGCTGATGCTGTAACCACTGTGCTACTGACACCGAGCCTAGAATTATATTTTCTTCACACGATAAAGAACATCTCTAGGTTCAATGCTCATAACTCAGTGAGTAGGGCTCCAGCCACATAAACACTGAAGCTGGCAGGTTCCAGCCCGACCTGGGCCTGCTAAACAATGACAACAATAAAAAAAAAAGTCGGGCGTTGTGGCGGGTGCCTATATTCCCAGCTCATTGGGAGGCTGAGGCAAGGGAATCACTTAAGCCCAAGAGTTATAGAGGTTGCTGTGAGCTCTGACACCACCACCCTCTACCCAAGGCAACATAGTGAGACTCTGTCTCAAAAAACAAAACATCTCCAGCTGGATAATGGATAAAAAGCTGTACTCACAATGTCAGTAAAAATATGAAGATGTCTAGCCTTACTACAATTCATCAGTATTTTCTGACTATTCTAGCCAGTACAGTAAAATAAAAAATGCAATGTAAGTATATGAATGAAGCAAATACAGTAGAATCTCCATAGTTGACCACCTCCTTAAGTTGACCTAATTTCATAGACTGGACTTGTACCACATGTACATATCAGCATAGTAGGCCTAGTTCCTTATGTTGACCATCTCCATAAGTTGACCAGTTAGTTACAGTCCTTAGATAGTCAAGTCATAGAGGTTCTACTAAATACATATTTGCAGATATTATTGTCTATTTGGAAAACCTTATAGAAACATTACTGAAACTCACATGGTAGTTGGGAATGGCAGTTTACAAATCAATATTACCAGTTAGGAAAAAAAATTTTTTTTTTGTCTCTACAAAGTCTAACTTTATCTACCTCGGTAGAGTGCCATGGCATCACAAGCTCACAGCAACCTCCAGGGATTTATCCTGGATCAGAAGTGAGTATTAAAGCTGTCACAAGTGTCCTTATTAGAGGCAGGGGTAGATTGAAAACACAAAGAGGAAGAAGTAAAGTTAGGCAGAATTTGGAGGGATAGAGCCAAAGAGGAATGTTGGCAGCCACCAGCACCTGAAAGAAGCAATGAATAGATTCTGCCCTGAACCTCTGAATGTAGTGCATCATTGCCAATGCACTGATCTCAGACTTCTGGCCATCAGAATTATGAGGGAATAAACCTTTGTTGTTTTTTTTTTGAGA